>PVLC010001178.1:0-11457 GCA_004027655.1 Graphiurus murinus | reverse complement strand
AAAAAAAACTTCTACTGTACCAGGTAAGGTATTTACTGTATTATTTAATCCCTTCTGATTGTGCCAGACTCTGTCCCTTGGAGTAATTCTCATTCTTGCATTTATTTTACTCCTCAAAAATTTCCCTTGTAAATCTTATTTTAGGTCAAAGTCTTTAGTCAGTAAATCTTAAAGACAGCTTCAGGCCATTATGGCTGCAAGAAACCATTGTGAAGTGAAGCTGTGTTTAATAAGGTTGATGGACCCTGCTAGAGATATCTTTGAGTGTGCCTTCATTAATTTTGTACACATCTTGTTAATTCAGACAAAGAGAGTAAGTTGCCAAGCCAAAATTGTTTCCTTATAGCAGATCATGACTCAAAATTCAGAAGTCAATTCCCAGGAGAGTTAGAGAACACTACTGGCTGCCTCATATCTTTAGATAACTTTACTCTTTATTTAACAGAGACAAGAATGATTTTCTAAACATTAAACCACCAAACGTAAAGACTAAAGGACCTTGTAAATATTGTTTAGCCATCTTATCCGATTTTGGCTTACTTTTTTCTGGTTTAACTCTGTGTGTGTGTGTGTGTGTGTGTGTGTGTGTGTGTGTGTGTGTGTGTGTGTGTGTGTGTGTGTGTTAATTACAGAATCTTTGGGTTAGAGGAGATCGCAAGGGTCATCAGATCTACCTACTCAAACAGTTTGGTCTTTAACTCCATAATTATAATATGGAAGTTACTGGCTTCTCATTCCTTTAGGAAGTAAGAGAACACAAATTTATCCAGTTGATTTTCTGCAGATCAAAAGAAAAGAAACAGAATCACTGGATATGAGGAAAATAAAACCACAAATAAACCCAAAAGGAAAAACAAACAAACACCACTTATTTCATGGGTAGATGCTTCGGGTTTTATAATTTTTCTAAAGGCATATTTGTGAGCCGGGCATGGTGGCGCATGCTTGTAATCCCAGCACTTGGGAGGTTGAAACTGGAGGATCCGGGTTCACGGCCAGCCTCAGCTACCTAGTGAGGCCCTCCACAACTTAGTGAAACCCTGTTTCAAGATAAAGGATTTAAAAAAAATAGGGCTGGGGGTGTAGTTTAGAGGTAGAATGCCCCCGAGTTCAATCGCCAGTACTGCAAAAAAAAACAAACAAAAAAAAACATATTTGCTTACTTTAAACAAAGTGTTTCCTTTAAAAAATAAATTTAATATTTTGCAGAATATATACATATATATACATTATATATTACATAAATATGTATATGTAATAATGCCTTTGAAGCTCTCTTCCATTGCAATTGCAACCAAATTCTTTTATGAGCTGCTAGTTCTCAAGTGAGTATAAGATAAATTGTGAAAGAAATTATTGTGCATTATATTTGGAAGGAGGGATGTAATGAGGAGAACATAACAATACATTCATTAGCACATTGGCAATCTCAATATACTATTGCTATTCTAATTTCTTCTATTTTTCCCTTCTTTTTTGTAATTTATGAAAGTTTGTCTTATTTGAAAACCCTCATAGTTACCTTGCAAGCAAGGTGGTCTAGGTGGTGATATTCCTACTTAATAAATGTGAAAACAGAGCCCAGCATGGTGGCACATGCCTGTAATCCCAGTACTTGGGAAGCTGAGACAGGAGGATCACAGGTTGGAGGAGAGCTCAACAATGTAGCAAGACTCTTGGTAACTTAGTGAGATCCTGTTTCAAACTTAAAAAAAAAAAAAAAAATAGGGCTGGTTATGTAGCTTGGAGGTAGAATTTCCCTGGGTTCAATCCCTAGAACAAGAAACAAAAATACACACACACACACACACACACACACACACACACACACACATATGAAAACAGATTATCAGATTTTTGCCAAGGCCTAGTATTAGAACCCAGACTTTCAGGCAGGATTATTTACTCTAAGCCATTTTCCCCATGCCAAGATTGATGTACTTTTTTTTTTTTTCTTTTTATCTGGACTTTATTTTTTTTTCTTTATTTTATTTTTTATTTATTTATTTATTTTTAGCATGGATTTTTATACATTTCTTGGGTACAACAGGGTTAATCACACATTTTTGTTGGGTACAAGCTAGTACAGGTAAAGACATCCATGCACATATTTCTCATTAACCCTCATTGATGTTTCTCATTGATGTACTTTTAAATATAGCATCAGACATAGCAAATCAGTCTGTTATTATGAAGTATTGATGCAAAAATATTAGTAAATACTGGTATTAGATATGTCCTCAAGGCCTGGGCACTCAGTTGGCCATTTTGGCTATATAAATAAAATCAACTCATAAACTGGATATTAAAAAGCCATTTGTCATGACTAAGTCCATTTCTGATAAAGTTCTTTTTTTTTTTTTTTTTTTTTTTTTTTTTGCAGTACTGGGGATTGAACTCAGGGGCATTCTACCTCCGAGCTACACCCCCATCCCTATTTTTTATTCTTTATTTTTGAAACCGAGTCTCACTAAGTTGCGGAGTGCCTCACTAGGTAGCTGAGGCTGGCTGCGAACTGGGATCCTCCAGTCTCAGCCTCCCGAATGCTGGGATTACAAGCGTGCACCACCACACCTGGCTCTGATAAAGTTCTTATAACTCCAAAATCATTCTCTCCTATGTCAGTCCTATTTCCTTTTTTTAACCTCAACTTAGAATCTAGCCCTTCTAATATACTGTTAAAACTGTCTTTTACACACCTACCTGGATCAGAATTCGTCATTTTTTCCTCTCCTTATTTTTTCTTAGGTTTGTTTGGTTTTGTTTGTTTGTTTGTTTGTTTGTTTGCTTGGCAGTGCTCTTACTTCCAATTTACTTAGGTAACTTCCAATGTCATATTTGTTGGGCATTGTCATATTTGTTTGACTCTCTGAAGCATCTTGTCATCATTTTTTACTGATGTCTTACCTTCTCACATTTATTCACTCATTTCTTATATCTTTTATAAGGCCCAAACTTAGAACTGAATGAAGTTTTTGCCAGAGAGAAACAGGTTGTCATTTAATAATACCATCATATGTTTTTTAGAAAACTTGTTCTAGTAACTAAGTCTTTTCAGATTTCAAAGGAGAACTTGAAACAGTTGAATAAGGTGCATTAGATGTAGTTCTGATATCCTTTGAATACCAGCTGTAGACAATGTATAGAATCACATGTATTTCTCATAGTTAAATGCCATGGGCAATGCAATTCTTTCCCATTTGGCATGTAATACTAAGAATGAAAAAATAAGAACCATTCACAAACTTGTTGCCAAGCACTGAGAAACTCATATTCCATCTTTGCATTTCATATTGTCTGCCTCTAAGATAAAAAGTTCTGGTTATATGATTTCTAAAGTTCTTAGAGACTAATATTCTTTAATCCTATTTTTACTAGTGCTTAACATTACTGCTCATACTATTATCACTATAGACTGTTCTTATCCACCTCTTGCCTTTGGAATTTCACATTTACCTCTAGAGATAATATTATAGTCCTCCCTGCCTTCTCTGCTGTTCTTGATGAGGCATAAGAAGAGAAAGTGATACTATCATGGGTCTATCTGTTTACTGTCCTAGGAAATAATGAAAACAGATGTATAAGTGGGTGCTTAATCCAATACTAACTGATAAAGACTCATAGTTCTACAAAAGAGTAATATGAAGAAATGTATCCATGTATTTGTATTTTTAAATTTATCCTGAGAATATAGGCCACCACTGCTGAGTTAGAATCCAGCAAGACAAGCTGGTGTTCTGTCAGGAAGTCTGGTTTTACTTTACAAGTCTAAAAGTAAATGTTGGACCAGATGGACAGAGACTTTAGCTTTCTAATTAGGCCTGCAGGTCAGTCTTTAAAGAAACAAGGCTGTAGCATCCAACAGTGTAAAGGCATCCTGTGCAATTGTTTGCTGAGGGTCAGAGGGTAAACACTGTTGTGACAGTTAGGTGGACTTGGCACACTTCTTTGGGGAGGAGGAGAAGGGGAAGAGGAGTTGATGCTGATCTTTAGTGATAGTAATAGCAAAAGACAGTCCTCAAAATTCTAGTGTCTTTTTGATATCCCTTCAATTCACATGAAGATTTTCTGTGATTAATCCAAGGAATAAGAAAAAGAGTCATAGGAAATAGGTGATCTGGCCCATACTTTTCACTTCAGGAACTTTAAATCTAAAGTCTTCTAGAAGCTAGATACAGAAAATCCAGGTCTACCACACTTTTATTCCAACTTATCTTTCCTACTCCCTTTCTCAGTTCCTTTTGTGTTCACTCAACTCCACCGTCTTATTCCGAGTTGTGTCTATTTTTGGCCTGTGCTTTTGTTTTAATTTGAAAATATCTTCTTTGTCTTCCTAATCTTTCCAAATCTTCAATCTTCAAGATTTAATTATTTATTTTTCCATAGGGAATTAATCACCCCTTCTACTGGATACCCAAAGAACTGTAACCTATAACTTAGGACTTAGCATTTATTTTAGTTACTATTTCACATATATTTATAACTTGGTAAAAACTGTGTGTGTGTGTGTGTGTGTGTGTGTGTGTGTGTGTGTGTGTGTCCCTTCTACTAGATGAGGAAGTCTGAAGAAAGACAGTGAGTCTTATTCTTTTTTGGGTCTTATTACAGGACCATGCACAATAAAGTGTACAGTTGGTGTTTGAAAGGAAATGTACATGTGTACAAATTTATATGTGAAAAGAAGTAAAATGATCTCTAATTAATGGTCTGTAATATAATTTCTAGTCTTTAACATCTTCCATAAATAGATTTATGGTTTGATATTAGAGTCAAATCAGCTAATTTTTAACTAGCTACTATTTACTTAACCTTGATTTTGCTTTCTCTGTCTAGGAAAGAAAAAGGAGGTAAAAGTCAAAATTTGATTATTTTTATGCAGCTAGATGAGCCAGTAAGCTTTTTTGATTTGAGTAACAATGGCAATGTGATTTAAAAAAAAAAAAGACAAGACTGTGTGATGTCTAAGGATTGTATATGAGTGTTAGTTTACTTAAGTCATCTTTTGGCTATTGAACATGACTAAAATCCTTCTATGCTTGCTAAATAAAAATTGTAAAAATGAGCTGGGCAATGTGGCGCATGCTTATAATCCCAGTACTTGGGAGGCTGAGACAGTAGGATCCAGGTTCGCAGCCAGCCTCAGCTACTTAGTGAGGCCCTCTGCAACTTAGTGAGACCCTGTTTCAAAATAAAGAATAAAAAATAGGACTAGGGGTGTAGCTCAGAGGTAGAATGCCCCTGAATTCTATCCCCAGTACCACAAAATAAAATTGTAAAAATGACATTTTGAGAAATGAGTTAAGAGAGAAGACACTGAATATGTCTTTTAAGGAGATGTTCTGACTGAATCATCAGGGTCCTGGTTTGATCATAGTCCTATAGATTTAGGTCACACCACTTATACTGTTATCAACTCAGCCCTTTGACATTGTAGCTTAGACTCCTGACCCCAGAGAAAATATGTCTGAATTACAAAACCCAGTTAGTAAACATAATTAAAGAGGATAATCTGATATTTTTATTAAGATAGGAACAATATCGCCATTTCACTTACTTAACTGAGTTACAAATAATTCCTCAGTTTTCTTTGTTTGTTGTTGTTTTTTTTTTTTTCTTGTTCTTTTCTTTTTTGTAGTGCTGGGGAAGATAGAACCCAGTTCCTTGTGTATGCTAGGCAAATATTCTACCCCTGAGCTACACACCAGCCCCTAGTTGCCTCCAAAGCTACTAGGTATCTGAGAGAGAGAGAGAGACACACACACACAGAATGAATTTCTTCAGATTACCTATAACAAAGACTGACTTTGCCACCTGTTTCTTTCTGTGAATTGAACACACATGTGATAGACTCCATTTCAAGAAATGATTTCATGATGCATCAGAATGCTATAATCTTTAGTTTCTTTTTTCTTTTTTTTTGTACTTGGTATCAAACCCAGGACCTCACACACACTAAGTAAGCACTCTATTACTGAGCTGCATATCAATGCCTAGTTTCCCTTTAGTTTTTTTGATTATTTTATTGGTGCATTATAGTCTTATAGTCTCACATCATAATGTAATAAATAGTGATAGTGATACATTAATCCTAAATTAAATTTCAGTCTTTGCTGTAATTCACCTATACCTTTCAGATGCATTATTCCTCTTGATGTTTTAAAATCTCTTTCCTGGCAGAGTTGTCCAGTTAAAGATCAATGCAGATAATATTTTCTTACAAAATCAAACCTGCAGCTTCCATAGGCCAGAATATCTGGCTTAACCACCTGGGTCACAGAGACACACCTACTTGGTTGCATCACTTTTTAATCGACTTGTGACTCAAGATTGGGAAGCTGAGGTTAACCTATTATTGTGTTTATAATAGTAGGAGTATTAGGGGAACCAATATTTAGGGGGAAAGGTGCTAAAAGGAAAACACTATCTATGGGATTCCTTTGTGTCTAGAGAACTTCTTATTTTTCCTTGCAGAACATATGAACAAAGGCTTTGAGTTACTCTGACCTCCACGTTGTTGGACACACATGAGACAGTAATCTCTTTTGTGAGGAGCAGCTCGTGCAATACAGAGAGTACATGGTTTGGAGCCAGCAGACCTGAATTCCAAGCTCCAGCCCTAAGCATCATTTGTGTGTGAAATTCATTATAACATTCATCACCTCTGTAACTTGGTTTCCTTATCTGAGAATTGAGGGTAATAAGGCCATGCCTGCTTCACAAACTTACTATATGGATCAAACCAGAATAATCATATACCAAGCAAAGTTTGGCTGCTTACTCTGCACACTATCCAAGATGCAGGAAATACAGAGCTAAACTGGGCATAACCCTTGCTTTCAAGCTCCTTTTTCATTGTGGGATTCATGAAAGCATGATTAAAAAACAACGATCTATTATAATCCAGTCATTCCAAGAATTTGGTGAAAATTTAAAGAGTAACTGCCTAGAGAAGAGTAACTGCCTAGAGAAGTAAAAAAATACCCTCCCCCCAAAAAAGACAAGAGATAGATCTGAGCACAATGCAAGCACATAGTAGACGACAAGTATTGGGTAAAATGGAGGCAGCATGTTATGTGGGTGTTGAAGAATGCATTTGAGATTGCCTGTTGGATTTGATTGCCATTTAGGAAACCAGTGCCCAAGGGTTACTTCCAAACCTTACATTATTGACCCTTTTTTAAAAATAATTCCATATTAAGTTTCACTCTCTTCTGTACTTGGACAAAAATGATGTGAGTAAGTCACTTTTCATTTATATTTTTGGATTGAGAGGAAATGGGTTTTCAGGGACGGGTGCTTTTTCTTCCATGGACTGTTGTCACAGATTACACCAGCCTGGTAACATTTGTGCCTAGGAGAGTAGCCATGGTTTGTTATGCATAGATAACCTCAATCCCTCTGCTGGAGGTGAAATGAATATTAGTTGCCCTGTGTCCAGCTGAGACTTCAGTCTTTCTCTTTCCTGCTCATTTTGATTCTCTTCTTTATTTAAATCCAGTTTTCTTTGCTTCATATGCATCTTATGGTTTTTGCCACAATATCCATTATTGAAACACTCACATAGTAAGGAAGTAGTGTCCTTTAGAAATGTACAGAGAATCTGAGAATGTTTAGCCCAGTAAGGACTTGAGAAGTCACATAGGACTCGGGCAATCCTTTGCTGTACTTATAGGGAGCTATGAAACAGGCTAGGAAGCAATGTTAAGGATAGATAGCAAGTCGCAGAGTAAGTAAAGTGGAACTTTGATATGTATATGTGTATAAATATGTATATACACATGTATGTTTGCAAATATATACATATATATGTCCCATTTGCATATACTATTTTTAATACTTAGGCTTTAGGGGTAGCACAATCCTAAACAGTGTAGCAGAGTGCATGAGTGAAAATAGGGCTCTCAGAGTGGCTTAATTCAACCCCTGTGGTTCATGATACAAAGACAGTATGCATATCAGGTGGGAGCTTCACAGATGAATTTGTCCAAGTTTTACTGAAGTCATAATGCTGTGACTTGTCCTGTGTCCTGGAGCTGAACTGTGGTCACCAGTGAACACATATTCTACAATTAAAGATGCAGACGAGCAGGAGTTGAAATTAGAAAAGGACATTGGAATTCTCTAAGGAACTGCAAGTGAAGCCTGAAATTGCCAGGGCTAAAAGCTTGTTAGAAATCAAGTGGTTTATTAAATCAGCTGCCTCATGAGTTCTTTAGGAATGAAATTCCATAAGGGACAAATGTCTGATATTAAGCTGATAGGGAAGTCATCTGTCTTTGTAAATAGTGAAATTCAGATCATGGTTAAATAGACAAATGAAAACTCCAAAAAAGGTTTGAATCACATTTATATAGGCTGGCAAATATTTAAAGACACTCAGTCCAATTAACAGATTGAAAAACTGAGGAATGGACAAAGGAAGTGCTGTGCTTCAATTTACTGGCCCAAGCCAGAGTTTAATAACTAAGTTGATGATTCTCAGGACAATGCCCTTTCATGGACCATACTTGCCATCAGAGGGCTTGTGTTTTCTATGCTTTTAGGTAAACTGTTAGAATCTAGAATTGTACTGGTAAATATCTCATAAGGAACTAGAAGGAAAAGTGATATGTTATGTATTTAACTTGAGTGAATATTGATTCATTATCTATACAGCAAAAAAAAGCATAACTTAAACTAACAGAAGTGATACCTGGACCCCAGGTTGACTCCAGAGCTCCTTCCTCTGTTCCTTGCTAGCACTCAAATGCTAGCACTCTATTGCCTCCTATTGTAGTGGTGGCCTATGGAGAATGTGTCAGTAAGTATTTCAGAAAGCCAGAAACAAAAATACAATGCTAATCAGACTTTTGAAACAGAAAACAACCTAGTGCTGAAAAAAATAAGAATTTGTGGAAGGTATTTAGTGGCCAAGTTAATAACTACAGACATTAATAAATAAAATAAGTAAAAGTGTACTGAAATTTATTAGACTATAACATATAAACTACTACTACTATAGGGTTGACTAAGAAAGTTAAATGTTAACTATGAAGTGATATTTTGATTTTCAAGATGAAGGTTCATAAAAAGCTAGGAAAGCCAGGCATGGTGGTACATGCCTCTAATCCCAGTTCTTGGGAAGCTGAAACAAAGGATTGCAGGTTCAAGGACAGCCATAGCAAGACTCAACAACCTAGCAAGATCCTGTTTCCAAAACACACACACACACACACACACACACACACACACACACCCATCAGAAAAATAAAAACCTAAGGAAACATACCAAAATTTAAACACAAATTGGTTCAATTTAAAGACCTATTCTTTCCAAATTAGGTCACTCAATGGGCTGGGTGTGAATGTCTTTATTTAAGTAATGTAAAGTAGGAAATGGAGGAAGGAACATTTTTGTGAATTTTTATACTAAAATATTAAAAGCTATTTTAAGTAATAACAGGTGCTAGCGCTATTGTGGTAAGTTGAGCTTTTTGTTTGTTTATTTATTCATTTATTTATTTATTTATTTATTTTTGAGATATAGGGAATTGAACCCATGGGCATTCTACCTCTGAGCTATACCCTCAGCCCCATTTTTATTTTTACTTTGAAACAGGGTCTCCCTAGGATGATGAGAGTCTCACTACTTTCTGAGGCTATCCTTAAAACTGCAATCCTCCTGTCTCAGCCTCCCAAGTACTAGGATTATAGGCTTGCACCATCATTCCCAGCTTATATTCTTATTTAAAACATCAATTGATATAAATTCTGGAGATCAATGCACTGTTATCTATCAGCCTTTGAATTAAAATATTTTAATTGAATAATTCAGCATGTTAATGTATTTTAATTAATAACATAGTACATTTTGCTTTAGCTATGTCAATGAAAAATGGAAGCAAATTGAATGCCCAATTAATGGGAAATGTTACATTAATAAGACTATGTAGGAATTTTAAAATATAATGCTATTTTAAAACTACATTTAATGAACTGAAAATGCACTCCTATTGGTAGGTTAATTTTTAAACCATATGTACGTATATGTATATACTTAATAAAATATACCCTTAATGTTTAATATTGTGTAACAGTTTATGAAATACACATGCTTGTATGTAATAGGTATCTATGTCAGAGCATATACTCCAGTTTTAACAATGGTTACCTTTAGGTTCTGGGAAACATTGCTATATTTTATTTCATATACTCTGTTTTCTTTTTTTTTTTTTTTTTTTTTTTTTTGTGGTACTGGGGACTGAACTCAGGGGCATTCTACCTCCGAGCTAACCCCCAGCCCTATTTTTTATTCTTTATTTTGAAACCAGGTCTCACTAAGTTGCGGAGTGCCTTCACTAGGTAGCTGAGGCTGGCTGTGAACCCGGATCCTCCGGTTTCAGCCTCCTGAATGCTGGGATTACAAGCGTGCGCCAACACGCCCAGCTATATACTCTGTTTTCAATAAACAATACATGTATTAAGGAAATCATAAAGAGGCCATTTCATGTAATAACAAGTTCTTATTTCCCTATATAATAAAAAGAATAGTAACTTGAAAATCTTTGGTGTATCTTTCAAAGTGTTAATATCTTTAATAATAAGGTAAATGCTACTAATCCAATGGGTCAGAGATTGGGAGGAAGGCCAAGTGTTTTAACTGATCATTTAAAGAAGAAATGTAAAGAGCTAATGAGCATATTGAGATATATTTGATCTCACTGGCAGGCCTGGGACTCATATTAAAGTAAGACTTTCCATATTAACTTTGTAAATTTCATTTATAAACTTGGAAAAGATAATCCTCAATGCTATGATAGTTAAGCTCATACACATGTATTTCACTGTTTTTTTGTTTTTGTTTTGCCATACTGGGGATTGAACCCAGGGGCATTCTACCTTTGAGCTACACCCCCAGCCCTATTTTGTTTTATTCTTTATCTTGAAATAGGGTCTCACTAAGTTGGGAGGGCCTAACTAAGTAGCTGAGGCTGGCTGCAAACCCAGATCCTCCTGCCTCAGCCTCCCAAGTACTAGGATTACAAGCGTGAGCCACCACACCCTGCTCACTGTTATCTTTTCAAAATATGGCTTGGCATTGTACCCATCCTGACTTAAGTCCATAGTATTTGAACCAGTGCCTTTGGTTGTATGAATACTTAACATGAGAAATGATCATAACAGTGTCAACTAAAAAACAAAAAAAGTTGTATTTGTATTGAGTGTGATCTTAATTTTGTTTACATATATCAACATAGGAGAATTCCCATGGAAACTTTTTTTTTTTAAATTTTTATTGTAGTAATTCGTGCAATATAGCATACATCTTTGTTAAGTACAAATTGTTAACAACATATTTGCACACAATTCTCATTTGACCCCTTCCCCGATTCCCTCCCCATTCCCTCCCCCTCCCTCCCCCTAAGGTTCATTTCAGTGAGTGACCTTGATATGATTGTGTAGGTACATCATGTGCTT
>PVLC010001177.1:123451-153782 GCA_004027655.1 Graphiurus murinus | reverse complement strand
CTAGTGAGGTACTCCGAAACTTAGTGAGACTCGGTTTCAAAATAAAGAATAAAAAATAGGGCTGGGGGTATAGCTTGGAGGTAGAATGCCCCTGAGTTCAATCCCCAGTACCGCAAAAAAAAAAAAAAAAATGTTTGTTTTCAAATGGTTGTTTGGTGTTTTAACAGGAAGCTAAATGTTCAAAACTATTGCGTACCTATTATTTTTCCATGAAATGCTTCTATCATTCTAATCTAATTCATTCATTTATTCATATCTAATCAGAGCACCAGGAAACACATTCTTTGTGATTCTTCCCATTAAGATAAATTCTTCATGGTGCTTCCTTGAGCCACCAAAACCATCTCTTTGATCCACTAATCAGAGTTCTTTGCATGTGGTTGGCACTCAATAGCTGTGTGGTGTGCATATACGTAGAGCCAAGAGCAAAACATAATTAGGGATTTTTCCATCACATGCAAGCCAGTTTGCAATCACTGATTTATGCCTGTGGTGGCTGTGAGCTATGACTAGATAGACAGAATATTTCTCAAACCTCTTTTCTACATCCAGTTTCACTGCCTCAATTGCATTGTTGTGTCAACCTTTGTCTTGTTTCCTTGGCTTTCTCGTGTCCTTTCCTTTCTTTGTTCCTCATCAGTATTGTTATTATTATTATTACTACTACTACTCTACTAGGGATCAAACCCAGGGGCATTCTAATTCAGAGCTATACCCTTAGACCTTTTTATTTTTATTATTTTGAAACAGGGTCTTGCTAAGTTGCCAACACTGGCCTGAAACCTGTGATCCTCCTGTCTCAGCCTCTCAAGATTACAGGTGTGTACCACTCACCTGGCTCTGACTCTTATCATTATTTTTTTTTTGTATTGGGACATTCTAATTCTGAGTCACACCCCCAGCCCTATTTTATTTCTACTTTTATTTTGAATCAGGGTCTCACTGAGTTGCTCATGGTCTTGCTAAGTTGCTGAGACTGGCCTAGAACCTGCGACCTCCTGTCTCAGCCTCCCAAGTACTGGGATTACAGGCGTGCACCACCACGTGCGGCTCCTCATCAGTCTTAATGTCACAAATCTCATCATGCCACACTTCTGCTTACTTTTCACGCAGACCAAGTGCCTTGAGAATAAAACACGGAGGATTGTAACAGTGGCCCTAACTCACCATGTTGGCCTTTGGGCCCGAGCAGCTCCCTTCACCTCTGTTCACTCCCCACTGGGAGCCTCTGCCACTCTCATCTCGTGCTAGGAAGTCCTCAGTCCCTGACACTTTTTGAGACTGCACCTCACTATGTTGCCCAAGCTGGCTTTGAGTTCCTGGACTCAAGCATTCCTATTGCCTTAGCCTCCCGAGAGCCAGGACTAGCGGCACACACTACCATGCCCATGCCAACTCCTGTGCACATGCTTCCCCACTAGAATTCTCTTTTCACCAGTCTCTTTTTGGCCAGTGCTTTCTCGTTTTTCAAAATTTAACCTCATCACTGCTGTCCATGAGGCTTATCTCCCACATAGATTTGATCATAGCTCCATTTTTTTCTCTTATACATACCTTTATTGTAGTGTTTATCCCTTTGTAATGTGATGCTCTGTTAATGGACCTGCTTTGGGTGCTCAATTTTGAACTCATTAAATTACCAAGCTGAATGTGATAGGCACACCTGTAATTCCAGCTACTCAAGATGCTGAGGCAGGAGGATTGCAAGTTTGAGAGCAGCCTTGGCAACTTAGTAAGACCCTGTCTCAAAAAAATCAAAATAAGAATAAAAAGTCCAGGACTTTACCTATCTTATTATTGTATACGCAGCATCCTGTGTAGACTGTAGTTCATGGTGGTTCCAGAAAAGAATGTTGAGCCAGGAGTAGTGTTGCACGCTTGTAATCCCAGTACTTAGGAGGCTGAGACAGGAGAATTGCAGGCTGATGGCCAGCCTTAGTGAAGCCCCCCCACCACTTAGCGAGACCCTGTTTCAAAATAAAGAATAAAATAAGACTGTGGGTGTAGCTCGGAGGTAGAATGCCTCTGGGTTCTATCCCCAGTACTTAAAAAAAAGGAATGCTGAATGAATGAAGCAAATTTTCATTTTTGAGATTTAAAGGAAAAATGAATAAAACCTGCCTTTGCCCTCAGTATATCTTATGTGTAAAAATGTCACAAGCAAATATAGGGGGAGAAAGTGCCATTCCCAGGTAGAGAGAAAAGTCAGGTCTATGTTGTAGCTGAATAAATATAGACATCTTTTAACTCTAAATTAAAAATAAATAAAATTATTTTATTAATAAATCATTTAAATCTGAATAAATAAACACAGATATATTTTAAATCTGCAAAGGATCTTTGTATGTGAATTGATGTCATATAGTTACTTTATAGGAAAATTAGAACTTGGTCCATCTGTATACAGCATGTTTCATGGACAAACCCAAACCAGCCCCATAATATACAGTGAAACCCTACCATCTTTTTCTCTCCCTTACCCACATTCTTAAATTTCAAATACATCTAAAATAAAGGCATCATTAATCAAAAGATAGATCAATTCTGGATGAGGGGTATAGCTCAGTAGTAGAACATTTGCCTAGTATGTGTGAGGCCCTGGGTTCAAGCCCTGTCTCTGTCTCTGTCTGTCTGTCTGTGTCTCTGTCTCTCTCTGTCTCTCTGTCTCTCTGTCTCTGTCTCTCTCTCTCTCTCTCTCTCTCTCTCTCTCTCTCACACACACACACACACACACACACACACACACAAACACAAAGAAGCCAGGCAGGGTGGCATTGCAGGTTTGAGGCCAGCCTCAGCAATTTAGCTAGGCCATCAGCAACTTAGTAAGACCCTGTTTCAAAATAAAAAAAAAAAAAGAAAGAAAAAGGCTAGGGTGTAGCTCAGAGGCAGAGTACCTCCAGCCTAAAATCTTTAGTAGTAAAAATAAAAATAAAGAAAAAGAAAGAAAAACAATCCTCTGGAAGAAGGAATGTTTCTAATTTCCTGTTATCTGTCATAACAGCGAAAAATGGTCTTTTAAAGTATAAATGGCAAATTGCATTTTGCCAAATGGTATATGAAATGGAAATTTCCTGTGGCTTGTTCATCTTCTATGAATAGGATGATCCCACAACACAATAGCTGGCAGGCTCCTCTCTCGGGAATAGTGGGGGTAAAATATAAACAATATTTTCATATGTTGTCAGGTGTGTAGAGAGCTGTTTTCTATGATTTTAGTTTTGTCTGAATGCACATTCTCTACCACATTGAGCACTTAAGTAGGTCTTGATTCTATCTTCACACTGAGTTTCCCCAACATGAGTGGAAGTCCCTACTGACCCTTCAAGAAGTTACCTCATTTTGATAAAGAAACACTGTTACCCTTCCTAGTACTGATCTGCATAATCCTTTTCAGTTTCTTTGGAAGCAGTGTCTAGAAGTTCAGAAAGCAAACAGATGAACCAAATGATCACATCCTGGCAAAAATTAAAGTGCACGACAAATACCAGAATTAGGCTCAAATCCTACAGATATACACAAATACACTGTGTGCATGCATGCATGCGTGTATGTGTAATATACAAATATAAAACAGACCTCATATGTATATATCCAGTGGAATGATAGATACTAAAGTTTTTACTGGATAGATTGAAAGAGAAACCCTGGAAGACCTATTCTCAAACTTGGGATCCTCCTGTCTCAGTCTGCCAAGTATTGGGATTATAGGCATGTACCACCACACCCTGCTTATACTGCTTCTTAATGGTTGTTCATGTAAATTCCTAAAGTGAAGAAATTTGAAGGTTTACTTCTAATCATTACAACTTGTCATATCTCCTAGTAGCTCATACCTTCCTCTCTCAGAAGGGAGGGATGGCATTCACGTACCTGTTTCATAGACTATTTGCTCTTGTGATGGGTTAATGGGTATCTCAAAAGTAGAATTTCTGTGGTCAGGTAAGTTTGGAGAACACTAAGATAAACTTAAAGTTAAACAGTAACTTTAGGACAGCTAGAGCCTTTAATACGCTGAGATGCATTGATTAGCTAGAGTATTCAGTGTTACCCAAATGTATCAAATTATGAGAGTAGGTGTTTTGTTGCTTGGTAAATTAGTTGGTACAGTATCACTTCAGAAAATGATCTCAAGACCATAGGTGTTTGTGTCTATGTGTGCACCAACCTGGGTGATAATGACCCATCCCAGGGAGGGTCTTTTGAACCTAATCAATACATAACTTGAAATGTTAGGAAACAGGCTAAAATTAGTATTTGTCAGTCATAGGTGGTGAAGCATCCACCAGCCACGTGTCCAAGATTGGATTCTCCTGCCAGACGTGGTGGTGCACGCTTGTAATCCCAGCATTCGGGAGGCTGAGACCGGAGGATCCGGGATCATGGCCAGCCTTAGCTACCTAGTGAGGCATTCCACAACTTAGTGAGACCCTGTTTCAAAATAAAGAATAAAAAATAGGGCTGGGGGTGTAGCTCGAAGGTAGAATGCCCCTGAGTTCAATCCCCAGTACCGAAAAAAAATTAAAAAAAAAAAGATTGGATTCTTCTTTATGGCAGCCAGTGATTAATTAACAGGAGGCTGGATGTATGTGCTTGGAAACCAAAGGAAGTAAAGCAGGGGCAACAGTGCCTGGGAAGACATTCTAGACAGTGTGCTGTCACCAGTGACCAGGCTGGGAAAAGCTGACACTTGACAGTGGCTGAAACACTGAGTCTCTAAGAGGTACAGAGATGATGTCCCAATGAGCATGGTGGCACATGACTGTAATCCTAGTAATTGGGAGGCTGAGATGAGAGGATCACAGGTTCGAGGCCAGCCTCAGCACTTAACAAAACCCTCAGCAACTTAGTAAGACCCTGTTTCAAAATTTTTTAAAAAGGGGGGCTTGGGGTGCAACTTAGAGGCTTGGATATTCAATCCTTAGTACAAAAGTAAAAAGGAAGGATGTCTCTTCTTTTTGTATCTATTGTGATCATGCTAGGGCAGAGGGTGAGTGGATGGTATCCCCAAGCACCCGGCTTAAGCTAACAACTACTTATAGACCTCTCACTTTATGGGGATAAGAAAAAAATGGATATCCAGGTGTTGCTCTCAAGGAGGGCTCCCTTCCTCCATTCCTTCCTTCCCTTCCCGCCTTCCTCCCTCTCTCTATCCCTCCCTTCCTTCCTTCCTCCCTTCCTCCCTCCCCCCTCCATCCCTCCCTCTATCCCTCCTTCCCTCCCTCCCTGGCTCCCTCCCTCCCTTCCTTCTTTCGCTTCCTTTCCTTTCTACCTTCCTCCCTCCCTCCCTTTCTTCCTTCCTCCCTCCCTCCCTCTCTCTCTTCCTTCCTTCCTTCCACTGAGGAATGAACCCGGGGGCACTTTACCACTGAGCTACATCCTCAGCCCATTTTTAACTTTTGAGGCAAGATCTTGCTGAGTTTCTGAGGCTGGCCTGGAACCTGTGATCCTCCTGCCTCAGTTTTCCAAGTTCTTGGCATTACAGGCATGCGCCACCAAGCATGACCAAAGAGGGTACTATTTCCAAAGAGAAAGGATGAGAAAAGTGGTTAAGCTGCGAAATGTGGCCCACTTGACAAATGCCTCTAAAGCAGCCATGAATCTGAGGAGGGCTTTAACTATGCTTAGGCAAAGAGATTTAATATAATTTGAATTCTAACTTTTTGAGACAACCACGGAAATGAGTATTATATGAATAACTCGAAGCCTTAAGCCCAATTTCATAATCAGAAAATTACTTTTTGAATTTTATTTTTCCCTATAGCCAAGTTTAAAAATAGACTGTGAATCAGGTCCCTTTGGAGGAGTCAGAATTGACATAATGAAATATGTCAATGGAAGGTATTTCAAAGGTAAACCCTGAGTACTTGGGAGGCTGAGACAGGAGAATCACAGGTTAGAGGCCAGCCGTAGCAACTTAGCAAGATTCTTAGCAACATGAAAGACCCTGTTTCAAAATAAAAAAAAAATAGGTCAGGGTCAGAGAGTATAGCTCAGAGGTAGAATGTCCCTGGGTTCAAACCCCAGTGACACACACACACACACACACACACACACACACACACACACACACGTGTAAACCCCGTCCCTGGAATGGAGCTGCAAATGTAGTTTTTTCCTTTTACTTGACCATGTCTTTTATTTTTAGAATTTTGAGTTTGTATTTTGCTCTGGCATATTTTCTGTTGATATGATACAGTTAAAGCTGGGCTAACTAAACACAAGCTAACTGACAGTTGCTGATGTAAATGAAAAACCTCCCATTGCAGGACCGCCTCTTCATGCTAGTTCTTCGCTGGCTCCAACTTGAGCTGGCTCCCAGGGCTTCTGCTCCTCCCCTATTACTCCCTGCTGAGAGCCAAGAAGACTTTCCATAATGCCATCAGGCATAGGTGCTCAGGAATTGAGCATGTAAAAATAAATATTAAAAAAAAAAAGCTTACAAGAGATTTTCATAGCATTTTGGGGATCTTTCTGAGCTATGGTGGAAAACAGAAACTGAAAAGGTGTGGACATGGTCATATTCTAGATACAGTTTTACCCCATCTCCTGTCACTGTGTCCCATACTTCGTATCTCTCCATAGCCTATAGACTAGCATGGTTTGGGATAATTCTGCTGCATACCTGGGTACCCCTCACCACGCCACCATGGAGAACCAGCCCCACAAATTGTTGATTCCATGTCCATGGTGATGTTTAGCATCCCCATGCCTTCTCATTAACTTTCCTGCCCATGTTGAAATGGCACGCAGTGACTCTATACTGGATGGACAGAGAAGGAGTACTGGCAGATGCTAATGTTGTAAAAGGAATGCCATCAAAGGGCCCCCCTTTATCTTGGGTTTTACCAGCTGTTGAAAGGTCATCTCTTAGCTGAGCATTCTGGCACACACCTGTAATCCCAGTACTTGGGAGGAGGAGACAAGAGAATCACAAGTTCAAGGACAGCCTCAGCAATTTAGTGAGACTGTCAGCAACTTAGCAAGACCCTGTTTCTAAAATTTAAAAAAAATTAAAAGGGATGGGTGTGTAGCTCAGAGGTAGAATGCCCCCCTGGGTTCACTCCCTAGTACCATGCACATGCATAAAAGGAAGGTCATCTCTTGTGTTTGGTTTTGTGTGAGTACTTGAGTAATGTCTACATGCAGCTCTGCAGATCATCATCTGCTTCTAGAATAGCAGGCAGAAAACCTGGACTGTGGACAGGGGCTTCAAGCTCCTTGCACCCCCTGCCCATCCAACCTGGCTGCCTTTGTAATGTAAGAGTTACATGCAGTAATCTTTGGAGAGGGGCTCTCTGGAGATGGAATTTAAGCCATCCCCTTAGCATGTCCTATAATTAGAAGCTTCTCTTTACATTTGAAGGAGTTTGCATCTGAATTAAAATAAAAGCCCAAGGGTTGACTTTATCCTAATGATTTGAGCAGGATTCTGGTCTCTCACTCTGCACTCACAAAGAGAAACATTCATCATTTGGGAACTGGATTCCTCTGCACTCAAATCCAGCAATTGTCTTTCCTGGAAGTATTAGTTTCTTTATTTTGACATGGAAAAGAAAAAAAATTAGTCATTTCACTAACTGAAATCATATGGTTGCTCTGTGTTCTGATGCAGATCTTGTGGAGCTAGGAGGTTACATGAAACTCCCACTGTACATGAAAACTCCAAAAATGTATTTAATCATTTTGGCAAGAGAGCTAAAGGGAGAGGGACTCATGTTATTAACTACTCAAAGAAATATGGATTTCTGAATTGTTTATTTTATTTTAAAAATAGTTTTTACCAGTGCATTGCAATTATGAATTACTTATGTTTAAAACTTAGGTTTTAAATGGAGGTTGGAAAGTGGTAAGGCCTCTGGGTTGGGAACAAGTGGGAAGTCCTTGTGTGTGTGTGTGTGTGTGTGTGTGTGTGTGTGTGTGTGTGTGTGTGATACTGAGGATTAAACCCAGGGGCATTCTACCATCAAGCCACAGCCCTATTTTTTTATTTTGTTTTGTTTTGAAACAAGGTCTCACTACATTGCTAAGACCGGCCTCCAACCTGCGATCCTCCTGTCTCAGCCTCTCACCTCTCACCTCTCACATCCTGGGATTACAGGCATGTGCCGCCTCATCCGGTTGTGTTGGGAAATCTTAGCCACCACACAGAAGGGAAGAGGAAATGTTGGGCTGAGCTGCTGTGCACAGCCCGAGATTCTGTTCCTTCAAAAGGCATATGGTGAAGTGAGCCTGTTTGCTGATCTCTTAGGAGGGGAACAGGTTGTGTCCTGTGCGGTGTCAACACAGCCCCTTAAGTGCCTAGCTGGTGCTTATCCTGGATAAACCATCTTCTTTTGGGCACCCAGGAGGGAAAGAATTGGTATTCAGTGGAGGAGGCCATGAATGGAGATCCTGTATCCTCTAACACAGCCAGTGCAAGCCTAACTTCCTCCTTCACTGCCTGCTAAGTGCTGGAGAGATATGCCCAGGAGACTTACTGATTCTTCTGTCCGCTGAGGCTTGCCCAGTAGCTGACCTTCAGTTATACATGGCCTAGATGTGTATGTATCCTTTAGTAGCTATGACACTTTTTTTTGTTAGTACTGGGAATTGAACCCATGGACATTCTACCTCTGAGCTGTACCTCCACCCTTGTTTTATTTTGAAACAGGGTCTTGCTAGTTTACTGAGAATCTCACTATTGCTGAGGCTGGTCTTGAACTTGCAGTTTCAGCCTCCCAAGTACTGGGATTACAGGTGTATGCCACCATGCCCAGCTCAGCAATGGCAAATTCTTATGCCAGTGAGATTAGAAAACGTAGAAGGCATTGGGTGGGAAAGGAGAGAAAGAAGAGAGGAAGACAAGTGAAAAGGATGCTTTATAAGGTATTGAGGTATGAGAATAGGCACTTAGGTTTCGAATCCAAGAAAAGGTATTTGATTAATGCCAATAAAGTCCCTGCTACATCTAGGTCTCTAGTCCTCCACAATGGAGCGTGCCTCTGAATCCTGTGCTGGGTGTGTTCTTTCCAAGACTGGAGGGCGCCGTCCCTAGAGTTTCCGATTGAGAAATTCTGGGGTGGGGCCTGGGAATTTGCTTCGCTAACAAGTTCTCAGGTGCTGCTGGTCTCAGGCTACACTTGTCTAGATCTAAGTTCTAGAGAAGAGAGAAACACTGGGATGCTTTCCATCTGTGAACCACCTAAAGGAACAGGCTGAGAGGGGAGGAACTTATCTTACTCTAGACTTTTAATCATGGCCCATGAAAGAGAAGGAAGGATTTAAGGTCCAGCACCCCCACTGAAGATGAGTATATCACCCTCACCATTACCCCTGTTGCTGGGATCCATACGGAGGTCAGTGCATTATGTTTTCTGAAATAGAAGGAAAACCAGAGTGTGCGTTGCTTTTTCATGTCTTTTTCTACTGAAGTAAGCATACTTATCTGGTGATCTGTCTTGATATCCGTAAGCTTGAACATTCTGGTAAACCAGGACATCACATCTGAAAGTAGAATTCCTTTAGTTACCTAAAAGAGGAAGTTGAAAGAATATGCAGCCTGCAAGGGTTTCTCCGAAGTAAGGCATCTGGTTTAAAGCCTAAACCATTGTATATCTCATTTGTTTTCAGGAAGGTAAAATTAGGTTTGGGAATGCTATTCCCTATTGTGTTTCCTTTTCCATTTACTTACTTATTTATTTATTTATTTATTTATTTATTTATTTATTTATTTATGGTACTGGGGATTGAACCTAGGGGCATTCTATCTCTGAACTACACCCTCAGCCCTGTTTAATTTTTTTATTTTGAAACAGGGTCTCTCTAAGTTGCTGAGGCTGGCCTCAAACCTGCGATCCTCCTATCTCAGTCTCCCAAGTACTAGGATTATAGACGTGCACCACCATGCCTAGCTCCCTATTGCATTTTCTGATTTCATTTTCCACTGTCAGGGATAACTGAGCTTCTAATAGTTTTTGTTTCCTTCTTCCTAATGTGTTAACAGTAGTGATGCTTTGATCCCATCCCCAGAAGGGAAAAACAGAGCTTGGCAATGATGTCTTTGAGTGTGAGAATTGGAATGTGAAGGAAATGTAGCTTTGAGAGCATCTAGTTTTACTGCCATACCTGAGTTTTCAAGATAATTCTAAAGACAGTTCTTTTTGTATGTAGGGGGAGGGTACCAGGGATTGAACCCAGGGGCATTCTACCTCTGAGCTACACTCCCAGCCCTTTTTATTTTTTATTTTGAAACAGGGTCTCACTAATTTAGTGAGCTAAGTTACTCGGCTAAGTAGCTGAGGCTGGCCTCGAACCTGTGATCCTCCTGTCTCAGCCTCCCAAGTACTGGGATTACAGGCATGTGCCACTGCGCCCAGCCTAAGGACAGTTCTTCATCAAATTTGACCTTATGGCAGGAGAACATCAAACTTTTTTCCTTCCCTTATGCTTCCTCGGAATCATGAAATGTTATTAGTTGGAATACTTAGCAACAGTCACGGGGTAGCATATTATTTGGGGTTTCACTTTTTTTATCCAATATAGCAAGCCTCGCAGCACTAAATAAAAATGTCACCGTGTAAAATGCAAAGGCTTTCCGTCACAAACGTGTTTAAAAATTCATGAAGGGCTGCAGATTTATCTTATCTTCTTTTGGTGATTTATTCATATTTAATGGTAGCTTCTGCATTTGAAGCATGAAGAACTTTTTCAAATTAAAAACTGTGGTGAATCGGTTTTATTTGAAGGAAAATTCCACCCTGCCAGTTTTTGAATTATGCAACTCATTCCTTGCCATGGGTTTGGGGGGAGGAGATGGTCGGTTTTCCCAGCGGCTGGGATTCTCACTGGTGAAGCCCTTCATCAAAGAGGAGGTCGGTTTATCCAGCTACTTGGTTGTGACAGCCGTTTCTCTGGCCTCAGTAGACACAGCCCTCGGGCATTAATCATGATCATACAAGCGTGGTGGCAAAAGAGAAGAGTGGGAACAGTTCTCACCTCTGCAACCAGCAGGTTGCCTGCTTTGTGTATGTACTCCGGCGTTCAGGCGGCCTAATAGCCTCTGTTTTCAGGAACATCTTTAGGTGAAGACAATATCTAGTCTTCTCTATGGATGGTTCATAAATAATGAATGATAATAGAATTAGTTTCAAATGAAGGAAAGGAAATGAACTCAAACTATAGTTTCTTTCTTTTTTTCTTTCTTTTTGGTACTGGGGATTGAACCCAAGGGCATTCTACCTCCAAGCTATACACCCAGCCCTATTTATTATTTGAAAACAGGGTCTTTCTAAGTTGCTGGCAGCCTCACTAAATTGCTGAGGTTGGCTTTGAACCTGTGATCCCCCTGTCTCAGCCTCTCAAGTACTGGGATTACAGGTGTGCGCCAGCACGCTCAACTAAAGTATAGTTATTTTTATGTAGTTAATAGATGCACAGGGTCAGAGGCATTGGGCCTTTTCAAGACCCCAGAAGCCTAAAAGACTGGTGGGAAAGGAGCTGTTAGCCCTCCTTGTTTTCACTGGCTGGGGAGGGCAAATAGATCTATCCTCCAGGACAAGAGGATTTTCCTGTAGTCCTTTGAGGCTGGTGGAATCTTAGATTACAAGAAAGAGTCACGATAGGGTCCAGTTGCCCAGGACACCCTGGCTTTTGCCTAACCATCCACCTGTCCATTCATCCATCTGTCCTAGTTCACCATCATTTTATCTCTTCCATTTCTTCCCCTTATTTCCATGCTTCTACTCAGCAGTTACTATGGAACACCTCCACTGAGCCAGGTACTGTGCTTCCATAGGTGTAGTCAGTGTATTGTAACGTGAAAGGAACTGTACCTGTTTTCTCTGCTTAAAATAATAAACTTTTAAAGACCATCAAGGAAGAAAGAAAATAGGAGGTACTGAGTGCTTTCAAGGATAAGTTCCCTTTTATCTGGTTTTTCTCTTCCTTTGTCATTGAGGGTCAGAGCTATTAAAAAGCGGAAGTGGGCCAGGCATGGTAGTGCACACCTGTAATCCCAGTACTTGAGAGACTGAGACAGGAGGATCGCAGCTTCGCAGCCAGCCTCAGCAATGTAGCAAGACTCTCAGAAATCTAGTGAGACCCTATTTCAAAACAAAAAAAAAAATTTAAGGGTTGGGGGTGTAGCTTGGAGGTAAAGGACCCTAAATTCAATCCCCAGTACCACCAAAAGTAAAAGTATTATTTTTTTAAAAAGTGACATGACTAAAAAAAAGAGTCGCAGCCAATACACAGAGCAATGCATAAACTTAAGTGTTTTTGAGCTAGTTTTGAGCTTTTTGTCATTATGATCTTGATTTTGTTCCTTTGCTTAATGAAAAGAATCATCTTGATGTGTAAAATCATCTTTTTGCTCCCCCAGACTATTGGGAAAAAGTTGCCTCCAGCCACGACAACTCCAGATTCATTGAAAACAGAAATGGACAACCGGACAAAGAGTGAGTTTCCTTATTTAAAAAAAAAAATCCTTATGTAATCTTGATAGCTGTTTAAAACATATCAGAAAAAAAATGAAGACAAATGTGTTTCATTAGATCCCCATGAGTAGACAGGTGGCACAAGTTAGATTCAGAATACTTTTTTTCCCTTTATGGAAGATGGTCCTTTCCTGTCGTATGTGTCTCTCCCATGTGAAGAGCTAGAATTTCTCCATGTATACAGAGTGCTTTAAAGAGTTTTGGCAGCAGAGCGATTCTAGAGAATGACAACTCAAGCACTTTAGGGATTCACGGACCTTCAGGTCAGAGATGCCTAACCACCTTTAGCCTAACCACTCAGCTAACGCCACCCACCCTTGGCTCCCTGCCAGCCTCCTCAACACATCTTTGCTTGCATACTTCTAGATACTTTTGTAACATCTACAGGCACCAGGCACCTCTGTGGGGAAGGGTTGGGTGAGTGGATGTATTATAAGGTGGTGTTACCTTGGTTCTTATCTTCTCAAAAGAAAGATTTCAGTCCAGAGACACAGGTGGACTAAGTATAAATGATTTACTTAGTAAAATGAGTAGACCATTTTAAGAGAGGAGCCCAGGTTAGAAGGGTACGAATACAACCAGACATAGTGGCACATGCCTATAATCTCAGTACTTGGGAGACTAAGGCAGGAGGATCACAGGTTCAAGACCAGCTTCAGCAACTTAGGAAGACCCTATTTGAGAATAAAAGGTAAAAAGGGCTGGAGGATATAGCTTGAAAGTGGAATGCCCCTGGTCTCAATCTTCAGAGAATGGTACAGTGGTATGGTATATCTTCCATGTGATGGGGTTTTTTGTGTGTGTTTGTGTGGTACTAGGGATAGAACGCAGGGGCCTTCTACCTCCAGGCTACACCCCCAGACCTATTTTATTTTTTATTTGGAAACAGGGTCTCACTAAGTTGCTAAGAGCCTCACTAAGTTGCTGAGGCTGTCTTTGAACCTGCAATCTTCCTGTCTTAGCCTCCCAAGTACTGGGATTACAAGTATGCACCACTATGCCCAGCTCATGTGATGGGTTTTTATATTTGGTCTCCCTCTTCATGAATTATACATCTTGGGTGGTTACTGCTGTTGCACACCACAGCTTAGTGCATCTGCACTGACTCTGCTGTGTTGGAAAATTTCCCATCAGTTCCTAAGAAAAACCTATGATGGGCTTAGTGCTCTGTGCATGCTCCAACGTTGGAGAGCCCCCTTAGCCTGGTAACATCTGGTTCCTTTTAGATTTAGGAATATATATATTTGGCCATGAAGGAGACAGTTTATGGACAGGGGTTATCTTTTGTCACTCCTGGTTGAGTGAACACTATCCCCTTAGCCCTTACTCATATCTGCATATCTATCTAACAGATGGAGGAGGCTAGATGTGTTTTACAACAATGCTAGCCAATACAAATATCATATGAAGCTGGGCCTGGTGCTGTATACATGTGATCCCAATACTTTGGAGGCTGAGACAGGAGGGTTGCAGGTTCAAGACCACCCTCAGCAATAGCAAGACTCTCAGCAACCTAGCAAGACTGTTTCAAGATAAAAACTAAAAAGGGCTTGGGGTATAGCTTGGATATAGAATGTTCCTAGGTTCAATTCCAGAAACACACACACACACACACACACACACACACACACACACACACACACAGTGAACTGTGCACATAATTTTAAATTTTCTTGTGGCCACATTAAAAGAAAGAAAAGAAACAATTCAACTGAATTTTTATATATTTTAACTCAATATATCTAAATGTTATCTTTTCAATGTGTAATCTACATAAAATTATCAAATGAGACACTCTCATTCCTTTTTTTTCATATGACATCTTCACAATTCCATGTGTATTTCACAGGTATGGCTTATCTCCATGGTGACCATATTGGAGAATGTAGTTTTGGAGTAATTCTGGGGCTTACAATGGACGTCCAGGGTCTGGAAACAAAAGTAGTTGCAAATGCTCAGCTCCCTTAAACATGTGAGAGAATCCTGGCTAGAGCCCGTACCTTGTTCATTCCTTCAAGTATCTATTAACTACATTCATGTACCTGGCTCTCTCGAAGCATCATGGTAGGGGATGGGTGACTAATGAAGAACAGATTTATAGTGGTTGGGTGGAGTGTTTTGTCTTAGAATCCTAGGAAGACCATTTATTTTGTTATTAGCTAGTGGTATGGCCTTGGAAGAATTGAATTCTCTTTCCTTCCTTCTCATTATCTGCATTGTCTACAAAGTCAGAGGGCTGTATTTAAAAAAAACCCTGAAGTTTCCCCAGCATCCTTCATCCTCTAATTCGATTCTAAAAGCTTTAGAACTTAGAGTGGAAGGTTTTTGTATGCAAAATATTGAACAGCCAGATGAGAGACAAAAGGAAGATGTGGATGATTTGGTGAGGATATGAGAAGATGTCTTAGTTATAGATGTTAATATGTCTGTAAGTGGGTAGCAGGTCAGGAAGGAGAATTATCGCTGTCAGGGAAGCCTCAAGGGATGTTTACTGACATTTTTAATGGATCCCAGGGCATGAATTTCTGCCATTTAATCTCACCCTGCACATATACCCTCTGGCTTTCATTGCCAAGGGCAAATTTGGGGGTAATTATTCTCCCATGATTTTGAACTAGTGGAACCCCAGTGCACTAAAATTCCTCCTTCATTTGGACTATTTCTCTCCTTCTGGATTTTTGGTGTCCCATCTGTGTTAGAGTGGAAGGTGCAAAGTATTGACCAACTAGTAGAAATGAACCTGGGTCAGGTGCATTGGTTAATGCCTGTAAACCCGGTGATTGAGGAGGCTGAGGCAGGAGAATCACAAGTTTGAGGCCAGCCTGGGCAACTGAGTGAGACCCTGTCTCAAAATAAAAATAAAAAGGTCAGGAGATATAGCTCAGTGGTAAGGTACTTGTCTAGCATGCCTGAGGCCCTGGGTTCAATCCCCAGAACCTTTTATACACACACACACACACACACACACACACACACACACACACACACACATACACACACACAAAATGAAGGAAAAGAAGTACAGGTAGAAGTGACCCTGAACTTGGGATCTGAACTGCCTCCTTCCTTTTTCCTTCTGGTCTGAAGACAAACCTGGAAGAGGGCAGCTCCTTTGCACACATCTGTCTCCTTAGTTACGATGGTTCAAAATATGTTCATGTGAGCTGGTATTTTCTGTGCAAAAGTGAAACTTGGCTGATCAGGATTTATTTAAACAACTAACATTCTCCCCAAACCCCTCAAACAGAGAGCTCTTATGATATTGAAATTCATCGGAAATTCATGCTAGGGGACAGATTGCCATAATTTTCATAACAAGAGGAAAACCCTGGCTAAATATTCATAATGAAGTGCCCCGAGGTGCCTCCAGCTCCTCACATCTGGAGTTTCCCTTTTTCTTATTACAATTGATGCAGATTTGCAGCCTCTGTAGGATAGAAAAATAGCCCGAAGGAAGGGCTATGCAACATCTTTCTGAACTAATACTTCAGTTTTATAGATTCCGAAGACCAGTTGAAAAGGTGGGTTTGGAAAATAAACGTCCTGGACAGAATTTGTACAGAGGCAGATCAGGCCTTGGAACAAATTATGGGGGGAGGCCAGTTTTCTCTGCTGAACCTCACTGTCCTCATAACTAGACCTTCGTCCCTTCTGTGTGATTGTCCTGTTCATTGATTTACTTCTTAGGAGCTGTCTCTGTGATTGTGAAACATGGTACCTTGTTGCTATCATTAGATCATTGGTCTCTCTTGGTCAAGGATGCATATTTTTAATTTTATTTTTATATATATTTTTATATATTTTTTTGGTGCATTATAGTCTCACATCATAATGTAAATCATAGTGGTATCAACACACATGAACACAGCACTTGGCGGGCTTTCTCCCCACCACCCTCCTCATTCTCCCTCCACTTTTTTTTTTTTTTTTTTTTTTTGCGGTACTGGTGATTGAACTCAGGGGCGTTCTACCTCTGAGCCATACCCCCAGCCCTATTTTTAATTCTTTATTTTGAAACAGGATCTCACTAAGTTGTGGAGTGCCTCACTATGTAGCTGAGGCTGACCTCGAACCCGGATCCTCCGGTCTCAGCCTCCCGAATGCTGGGATTACAAGCGTGCACCACCACGCCTGGCTCTCCCCCCTCTTTTCACCCTATAGGGTATTGATATTGAGATTGGTATTCTCACATATGTATATAATGCCAATGGAATTAATTCCATCATTGATCTTCTGTCTCTCTCCTCCCCTTCCCCTAGACCATCTCCCTGGCTCTACTGGAGTTTCTCTTCCATTATCTAAAGTCCCTCTTCTTTCCCAGTTACTCCCTAGCTTGTGCATATTAGAGAAAACACAGGACCCTTCACTTTCTATGACTGGCTAGTCTCACTTAACATAATCTTCTCTAGGCTCATCCATTTTCCTGCAAATGACATAATTTTTTTCTCCTTTATTGCTGAGTAGAATTCTATTGTGTGTGTATCTCATAATTTTGTAATCCATTCATCTGTTGATAAACACCTGGGCTGGTTCTATAATTTGGCTATTGTGAATTGTGCTGCTATAAACATGGGTATGCATATATTACTGTAGTTCTCTGATTTCTGTCCCTTTAGAAAGATACCCAGGAGTAGTATAGCTGGATTTTTTTTATATACTGGGGATTGAACTCAGGGGCATTCTACCTCTGAGCTATACCCCCAGCCCTTTTATTTTTTATTTGGAAACAGGGTCTTGCTAAGTTGCTAAGGCTGGCCTCAAACTTACAATTCTTCTGTCTCAGCCTCCCAAGTACTGAGATTACAGGCATGTGCCACTGCGCCTGGCTAAAAATATGTCTTAGCCATAGAAAAGTACCATGGCCAGTAGGAACATAATAGCTGTGGTTGAGCAAATGGAGAGATATAACTGATTTATGACTTATTAGCCTGTAAATTGGACTGCGTCCTTTAAAAGCTATTAGCACAGGCCTCTTTCCCACGGGTACAGTCACTAGGAGGAAAGGGACACATTTGTTTATGTAAGACTAGGTTTCTGGGTCTTTGGGTTTCTGAGAAGTTAGCAGTGGTTGTCAAGTGCTTCTCGGGGCTTGACAGACCCTCTATTCTTTCCAGCCACTGCTTTTATCCACTCAGCCTAAGACCACCAGGGACTACTCTGTAGTATGATGAAGTCAAAGTCAAGCTGATTGGCACATTGCGGTGAAGGAGACTGTACAACAGAGGGGCTGTGACTATCACATCAAACAGAAGGAAAAACTAGTTACAGATCTGGAGGCAGGATGGACTTTAGTGAGGTTTAAATGAAGCGGTGTTTTGATAGGTGCAAAGCAAAGCAGGGCTATGTGGCAAGGGATCAGCATCATGTCTAGATTGACAAGTGGACCCAGGTCCTGTTTCTTGGGCAGCTACCAAGTTACAATAGATCCCAGTACTTGGGAGGCTGAAAGAGGAGGATCACAGGCTCAAGGACAGCCTCAGCAACTTAGCAACACTTTATTTAAAAATTTTAAAAGTTTTTAAAAGGGCTGGGGGAAGGGTCTAGCATAGAGACAGAATATCCATGGGTTCAACCCTCAGTATCTGCCCCCCACACACACACATAGGAGCTGGGTGTGTGGTGGCACATGTCTTTAATTAACCCAATATTTAGGAGGCTGACAGGAGGGTTGCAGGTTTGAGGGCAGCCTCAGCAACTTAGCAAGACTTTATTTCAAAACAAAAAGGCTGAGGGTATAGCTCAGAGGAAGAATACCCCTGGCTTCAATTCCCAGTATCAAAACAGTAAAAATAAAAAAGGGCTGGGTATGTGGCTTGGAGGTGGAATGCCCCTGGGTTCAATCCCCAGTACAAAACAAAACAAAAACAAAACAACAGATGTGCAATGCTGTGTCCAGAAACCCTGACATGATACTGGGAGTCAAGGCTGCTTCTTTGGGTCAAAGTCACTTTGTTCCTTCAGGCAAGATTGGAATGTTTCATTCCTACTGATTCCATTTTTAAAAAGCATAGTTTCTGGCAGACTGAGATTTTAAGGGACAAACTTTCTTGGGGTGTAATAAAGCTATCATCACTCAAGGAAGGGAGAGCCAGGCATGGTGGCCCACGCCCGTAATCCCAGTGCTTCAGAGGCTGACACAGGAGGATTTCAGGAATTTTAGCAAGACCCTCATAAACTTAGGGAGACCTAATTTCAAAATAAAAAGCACTAAGGGTGTAGCTTGCAGACAGAATGCACCCTGGATGGCCTTACCTGCGTTTGTTACGCCTGCCTGGGGAGTGACAGGGCACCTTTTTACTCCCGTTCTAAGCTCAGTGTTACTTTTTCACCACTTATTTAAATAGGAGAAACAAAGGTAAAATCCCTTGTGTCGATTTTGCCTCAGTCTTATAGCATATCCTTGGGAACCTTTTGACCCTATTTTTCTAGGCTGGGTGTATTTGCTCACTCGTTCTTGGGCCTAGGGATTTGGACATATCCAGCATGAACCACATTTTGTATACCCCTGATATGTGCTAAAGCCCTCAGGTTCAATGTCCTAGGAGTGCCCCTCTCCTTAGTAAGCACCTTTCTTTCATCAAGTGCCCAGCACAGACCTGCTCTCTGGATTCAGAGTGAGGACCATTTCATGAGGGTGCCCAGCCCAGACTTGCTGCTGAAGATGTGCATTTCAAATATTCTTGCATTTCAAATTCTCTTGGAGAAGAAAGACTGCTTTCTTGGTGACTATCTGATCTTTCTCCCAAAGAGTCTCCAAGTTTCTCCTCATCTGAGCAGAAGAAAGTCCCATTGAGAGGAACACAGATCCAGCCTCTCTTCTGTTGTAAAGAGCAGTAAAGCTTTGCTTCTCAGCTTATTATTCCTTCATTCTAAAACATACTTCTCTTTTTAAAAGTAAGAGAGTAAAAGTTATTATAATTAATACCTGTAAAATATTTTTTGTTGAAACTGGGGGTTGAATCTGGGGCATTCTACCTCAAGCTATACCCCTGACACTTTTCAGTTTTTATTTGGAAAGAAGGTCTCCCTAAGTTGCTGAAGCTGACCTTGAACCTGTGGTCCTCCTATCTCAGTCTCCCAATATTACAGGTGCCAGCCACTGCACCTGGCTCCTGTAATATATATCTATATATATTTATATATAATATATGTATAAATAATATGATATATTATATATATAATATATATATATTTTGCGGTACTGGGAATGGAACCCAAGGGCATTCTACCTCCAAGCTACATCCCCACATCCCCAGCCCTAATTTTTATTCTTTATTTTGAAACAGGGTCTCACTAAGTTGCGGAGGGCCTCACTAAGTAGCTGAGGCTGGCTGGGAACCCGGATCCTCCTGTCTCAGCCTCCCAAGTACTGGGATTACAAGCGTGCACCACCACACCCGGCTTCCTGTAAAATAATTTGAAAGTCAAGTTCCAAGCAGTATATGAGAACAGAGGCAGTTGTTATGACTTGGGGTTATAGTTAGCTTCTTCACAAAGGAAAGTGCTGGGTTGGAGTTGACAAACAGCGAAGTGCACATTGGGTTTCATTTTCCTGTGTGAGTTTAAATGTAGACAAGGGTGGGATTGACATTTGGGCTGGATCTTTCCCTATTGTGAGGACTGTCCTGTGTGTATCACAGAATTTTTAGCAGCATCCCTGGCCTCTGTCCAGTAGATGCCAGTTGCACCTCCTCCCCCCCCCCCAAGTTGTGACAACCAGAAATGTCTGAAGACATGCCATTGTCCCTTGTAGAGCCTGTCAGGGCACTTTATAGATGATGGAAGTCTATTTGGCTCCTGGTTTTGGAGGCTGGAAAGTCCAAGATTCAGGATCTACATCTGGTGACAGCCTTCGTGTTATATTATGACATGGCTGAAGGCATCACAGGGGTGAGAGAGAGCAAGAGCTTGAAGGCACAACCTTAAGCCCTTTCCTTTCCGTTTGACACTGGGAATTGAACCCAGGGGCATTCTACCTCTGATCTACACTCTTATTTTATTTTTTGTTTTGAAACAGGTCCTCAGCTAGGTTGCTGAGACTGGCCTTGAACCAGGGATCCTCCCGTCTCTCCTCAAGCCCCCCCTTTTTTTTTTGGTGGTGGTGGTGGTACTGGGGATTGAACCCAGGGGCATTCTACTTCCGAGGTATACCCCCAGTCCTATTTTTTATTTTGAAACAGGGTCTCACTAAGTTGCAGTGACCTCACTAAATAGATGAGGCTGGCCACAAACTTTCGATCCTCCTGTCTCAGCCTCCCAAGTACTGGGATTACACGCGTGCACCACCACGACTAACTTCTCAAGCTCTTTTCTAATCCATAAGTCCATTCACAAGGGTGAAAGCCTTGTGACCTGAACACTTCCCATCAGACTCACCCTCCCAACACTGTAGCATTGGGGATTAAGTTTCTAACATGTGAACTTTGAGGGGGCACATTCAACCCATAGCAGAGCCCCAGTTTTGAAATGTTAGTTTAGCCTGTAAACTCCACAAGGGCATTGATGCATCCCTCCTGCCTGATGGACGGTGGAAACTCAGTTATTATTTATTGAATAAAGACAAACCTAATATTTATCCCCTTCCCCACATACACACGCCCTGGATCCTCAGAATCTGACCCAGAACTGGAGCTCTTATCAAAATCTAGCACACAGCACACTGAACCCCAGTTACTACCTCCACGCCAGTCCATCCTCCCAGTCCCGGCTGATGTCTGGCGCTTTCCTAGTATTGAATCTTGGCTCCTTGAATCTTGGCTAGACCAGTGGTTCCCACAGTGTGTTCCCAGAGCCAGAGGTGGCAGCAACACCTGGAAACAGGTTAGAAAAGTAAATCCCTAGGCTTCGCCCCAACCCTACCCAATTAGAACCCAGCTGTCTTTGCAAAGCCTCCACCTATGCTGATGTGTGAAGGTCACAGAAGCCAGGCCAGGAGTGGAGCGCTGGAATCCAGTACTTGGGAGGCTGAGACAGGAGGAGCAAAGGTTCACAGACAGCCTCAGCAATGTAGTGAGGACCTCCACAACTTAGACCTTGTTTCCAAATTTAAAAAAAATAAAATAGGGCTGGGGGTGTAGCTTAGAGAGGTAGAATGCCCCTGGGTACAATCCTCAGTACCACAAAAACAAAACAAAAAGTCACCAACCTGAACCAAGGCTTTTTAAGCTTTGCTGGTGATAAAAACCACTAGTGAGCTTGAATGTAGATGCATTCCTGGCCCCACCATAGACTTGAAGATTCAGATCCCCGGGAGGGGGGTCTGGGAAGCTGTGGAACGAACAGGTACCTCACATAACTCTTATCATCAGGAATATCTAGAAAGCACACCCAGTCCTACTGCTCTGGTCAGCGTGTAGAACACGGTACAAAGCCCACTGCCGTGTTAGTATTCTAAGACAGGATCCTGAGTCTCTTATATTTTAAGTTATTCCCGTTCCTGACCCTCTGATGCTTTCAGCCAGGTTCATGGCTCGCATCCTCTCCTGACTGTTGCCTTGTGGATAGCTGTGTATGTGCATCTTGTTTCCTCTATGTGATTAGAAGCTCCCTGATAAACAGATACTAGTCTCTCTTCTTCTTTTCTTTTTTGCAGTACTGGGGACTGACCCCCAAGGGCACTCTACCTCTCAGCGGCACCCCCAGCCCCTTTTTATATTTTTATTTTAAAAGAAAGTCTCACTAGATTACCACACACTGGCCTCAAACCTGCAATCCTCCTATTTCAGCCTCCCAAGTACTGGGATTACAGGTGTGCACCACCATGCCAGACTCAGATACTCGTCACATTTACCTTAGTCTGTCTTCCCCAGAATATGATAGATGTCCAAACTCTTACGTGCAATTCCAAAAATACAAAAAGCTCTGAAAATGAAAGTGAAAGACAGTGATAAGACTCGCTCTGGATCAACATACATCTTTTAAAAAATTTTTTGTGATACTAAGAGATTAAACCAGGGGCATTCTACCTGTGAGCTACACCCTCAGCTCCATTTTATTTTTTATTTTTGAAACAGGGTCTCACTAAGTTGCTGAGGCTGGCTGAGACCCTGTGATCTTCCTGTCTCAACCTCCCAAGTACTGGGATGACAGGTGTGCACCACCATACTCAGCTATAGCATTTCTTTATCTCACTTGGGTTGACCAGTCATCCAGTTACAGCAGAATTTAAATGGTTGGGTGCCACTCCAGACCCCACTGGACAACATTACATATTATATGAAATGTTTAATGTGTTTCCTTTCTAAATTCAAAAATTCTGCCCCCAGCAGTACTGCATAGGAGATCACAAACTAGTAGATAATATTTATCAGTTGGATGGAAGAACTTCTGATTATCATGTGAGTGAAAGTAGACATCACTCAGCTGGATATCTTGGTTGTAATGTCCCAAAGGAAAAGAAAACTCCAGCTCTAGGCGTGACCTGGTGCTTTTCAGCACTGCAGAAACCTCTGGAAGGCTTCCTACTAGTCTCTGACTGTGACGCAAGAGATTTTAATCTTCCTATCCTGAAATTGAGCCAAGAAAGCTCTTCTGGATTTAATGTTACTTCCTTATGTGTGCAGCTTGCTAATATGTTTATTCTGTTCTGCTTTTATTGTTTAAGCTGAGGGATTTTTTGCTTGTTTAAGTTTTTTATTGAATAAATTTTAAAACTAGCTGAAGGGAGTCATGTGATGTGGGCATGTGAGTTCAATTCCTGTAGCAGTCTGTTTTTAGTATTATGTAAATTTCTAAAAGTCTAGAGGTTGAACTAATGCTTTGGGGGTGTGTGAGTCATGACAACTTCTTGGTAGTATGTGTGTATGTGTGTGTGGGGGGGAGAGGGTTCTAGGGATTGAATCCAGGGGCGTTCTACCTCCGAGCTACATCCCTAGATTTTTTTTATTTTTTATTTTGAAGCAGGGTCTTTAAGTTGCTAAGGGCCTTGCTGAGTAGCTGAGGCTGTTCCTCAAACCTGCAATCCTCTTGTCTCAGCCTCCCAAGTACTGGGATTATAAGCATATGCTACCATGTTCAGCAGTGATTTTTTAAATGAACAAATTTCTTAAAATTTGAAGGCTGGTAATCAATTAGTACAGGGGTTCTTGATCTGGGACCTAGATGGTGGTATCAGGAAGCTATAACCCTCTGATATTGTACATATTTTCTCCATCCATTGGAATGTGTGTGTATGGTTTGTTTTTCTTTGTTTCTGGAAAGGGAGTTGTTGCTTTTTTTATTTCTTTTTTGTGGTACTGGGGATTAAACCTAGGGGTGTTCTACCTCTGAGCTACATCCTCAGCTCTTTTATTTTATTTTATTTTGAAACAAGGTCTTGTTAGGTTGCTGAGGCTGGCCTTGAATCCAAGATCCTCCTGTCTCAGCCTCCCAATTACTGGGATTACAGGGTTGTTATCAGATTCTTTAAAAAAAAAAAAAGCTTAAAACTGATTCGAGATTTCGGTCTTATGCTAATGCTAATTCATTAGTATTTTTAATCTGAGGAAAAATACAGACAAAATCATCTCAACTAGACCGGAGGATCCGGGTTCGCGGCCAGCCTCAGCTACCTAGTGAGGCACTCCACAACTTAGTGAGACCCGGTTTCAAAATAAAGAATAAAAAATAGGCCTGGGGGTATAGCTCAGAGGTAGAATGCCCCTGAGTTCAATCCCCAGGACCGCAAAAAAACAAAAAAAACCAAAAAAAAACCCAAAAAACATCTCAACTGCTAGATAAGTCCTTCTTTCTTTCCTTCCTTCCTTCCTTCCTTCCTTCCTTCCTTCCTTCCTCCCTCCCTCCCTTCCTTCCTTCCTTTTTTCAGTGTTGGTGATGGGACCCAGGGATGCTCTACCATTGAGCTATGTCCCCAACCCTTTGTTTTTTATTTTGAGACAGGGTCGTGGCTAAGTCATGAAAGATGGCCTTGAACTTGCGATCATTCTGTCACAGCCTCCTGAGTCACTGAGATGCCAAGCATGAGCCACTGCACCTGGCATGCCTTTATTTCTTTACATGTGCATGGATTTTTATTCCAACTTGATCTCAGGCTAATTAATTCAATCTAATTGATGAATAAATGGAAAATACCTATCTCCAAAATCAGTTTCATTCCTGTCTTTATCTCTATCCAGTCATCCAAAAAGGACTTGTCCCACATCTAAAAAGGACTTGGAAGCTGGGCCAGTGGCACACACCTATAAAACCAGTACCAGGGAGGCTGAAACAGGAGGATCATAGATTCGAGGACAGCCTCAGCAACTTAGCAAGACTCTCAGCAACTTAGTGAGATGCTATTTCAAAATAAAAAAATAAAAGCTGGGCGTGGTGGTGCACACTTGTAATCCCAGTACTTCAGAGGCTGAGACAGGAGGATCGCAGGTTCACGGCCAGCCTCAGCTACTTAGTGAGGCCCTCCGCAACTTAGTGAGACCCTGTTTCTAAATAAAGAATTAAAAATAGGTCTGGGGGTATAGCTCAGAGGTAGAATGCCCCTGGGTTCCATCCCTAGTACTGCAAAAAAAAAATTAAAATTAAAATAAATAAAAAATAAAAAGGTCTGGGGATGTAGCTCCAAGGATGCCCCTGGGTTCAATCTATAGTATCAAAAAAAGGAGATTAAGGGCTGAGGCTATAGCTTGGAGGTAGAATACCCTGGGTTCAATCCCTAGTACCAAAAAATTTTAAAAAATAAATAAATAAGGAAGAGTGAGACAGCAAGCTGCTCCATGGAGAGCAGTAGTAGACAGTGGCCACTAGCACCAGTATATCCTTTTATCTAAAAGTTATGCTTTCCAGATAACTCTGTGTCCGATGCCTCTCACACAAATCAGCATAGCTACGTAGTAGAAGTGTTCTAAAACTAGATGATGGTGACAGTCACACGACTCCATAAATATTTTTAAACACATCGATCTATGTAGTTAAAATGGGTGCATTTTATGGTATATAAATTAGACCCGTTTCTAAAAAAAGACAGGAGACCCCTACCCTCATTAGCTTATAGGGAACCCGGAAGAATAAAACAAAATGTCCCTCTGAAACATAAAGACGTACTAGCACTGTCTTGGCAATATTTTCTTACTATGTTACTAGATGTCAACTCCATAGTCATTTACTGACCCTACTGCTATGGTCTAGGCCCTGAAATAGCAAGGAGAGAGTCAAGGGTAAAAGGAATGGCATAGATACCTAGGAAGAGGCTTTTTTGGCAGGGGTAGAGTGGGGAGGCATATTATTCCTAGTATTTTGAAGGTGGTAACTTCGTTTTGTGTGTATATGGTATTCTGATTGCACCCAGGAGCATTCTAACTCTGAGCTACATCCCAACCCCCTCCCTTTTTTTGGATTTAAACAGGCTCTCTCTAGGTTGCTGAGAGTCTCACTAAGTTGCTGAAGCTGGCCTCAAACTTGGATCCTCCTGTCTCTGCCTCCCAAGTACTGGAGATTGTAGGAGTGTGCCACCACACCTGGCTGGAGGTGGTGATTCTGTTGAGTTCCATCGTGTCAGGATGCCTTCTGCTTTGAGTAGTGAGTAGCTACCTGGCCATAATATAATGGTAAGGAGTTGGTTTGCTAGGTCCTATAGTAAGAGTTAGGTCCCCTGAAACTGGTGCATTTGAAAGGCAGCTCAACAGTGTCAGGGCTCAGGGTCAAATTCTCTATGACTTTTTTGGTTTTCCACTCACAGGTGAAATATGATTGCAGCAGCACCAAACATTGTCCTGTCTTCCAGCAACACTAAAACAGTTTAAAAATCAGAAAGGCAGCTTTTTTCAAGTCTCCTTCTCTCTTTTAACCAGGGAACAAAATCTAACAGTTCCCTCCCCAGTAGATTTCCTTTTATAATACATTGGCTGGAAATAAATCACATGCCTATCCCTAAGCCAGTCACCAAAGGAAGGAAGTAAGATTGATATTACTTTTCTGAACTGGGCATGGTAGCACATGCCTGTTATCCAGTACTTGGGAAGCTGAGACAGGAGGATCACAGGTTCAAGGCTAACCTCAGCAAGTTAGCAAGACCCTATTTAAAAAAAATTTGAAAGGGATGAGGGTGTAGCTCAGAGGTAGAATTCCTTGAGTTTAATCCCTAGTCCAAAAAGCAAGGGGAAAAAAAAAAAAGAATAATGATCATTACTTTCCTGGAGAGATTTGCTGTTCCCTAGGGCTATTGAAGGGTTTTTTGCTCCTGAATATGATGCCTAAAAAATCAGGCTTCTGAACTAAGAAGGGGGCTGTGAATGAATGCTGGGAAGTTAACCGACAGTGATCTACTGCACTTTATTACCTTTTTCTGACTGACAGGTAGACAAACATGATCTATTCCTTCTTTCTTTGTTAGTCACAGGTATCCAATATTCTTTACAAAATATCTCTATTATTTCCATCCAAAGAATTACTCTTAAGCCATGCATGGTGGCACATACCTATAATCCCGGTACTTGGGAGACTAAGGAGAACCACATGCTTGAGGCAAGCCCTAGCAACTTAGCAAGATCCTCAGCAATTTAACAAGACCCTGTTTCAAAATGAGAAATAAAATAGGACTGGGGGTTTAGCCCAGAAGTAGAATGCCCATGGATTTCATCTCTAGGAAAACACACACACACACACACACACACACACACACACACACACACACCCCACAAGCTACGGATCTAGCTCAGAAGTAGAATGCCCCTATGTTCAGCATCCAGTCTAAAAAAAAAACTCTTAAAGACTCTGCAGTTGCAATAACACTGTATATGTTTTGTGTTGTTTTAAGTTTTGAGGTTGGGTAGTCATATTTCACTAGCACAGTCAATAGGAAAATTGGTAAGGAGCTGTCATTATTCAATTTTAAGATGTTTAACTTTTTCCCTCTTTTTAGAACATTTGACCAATTCACATTTGAAGAGGTTCACTATTAACTAATCACAGAGAGATAGAACATCAGTAACTATGTTGGCTTAAAAACATGGTCTTCTTGGGATTTAAAACTAGTGGCCCTCAGCACAAATTAATGGGCAAAAGCCATCAGAGACCCAGAGTAGCTAAGATGGAAGGTTTCCAATTTTTGGATAGGGAATGTAGCTGATATCTTTAAGCCATTGGACAGAAAACCAAAACATCTGCCCCAAAGGAATGTGATACCCTTTGCCCCCACCTTCTCCTCTCTCTTTCCCTCTCTCTAATATCTCAGCCCTTGACTATAGTGTGTCTAGATTATGGATTATGTATTTGTCTTTATTTTATATATCATTCTCTTCGATTGATGAGATGTTCACCAAAATAAATGAATTTCAATAGCATAAAGTATTCTAGGGACAATATAATCGATATCTGTGTATATAGCTCCAGGCTCTGATTTGTCTGCAGGAACTGGCCTGGGCCTTGGGAAAAATCTAAGAATATACAAAACCATTAGATTTATTGACTCTGAAGAAGTATAATAAATACTTATTCTAACAGATACTGATTCTCTTGAAATGTTTCCACCTTCTGTCCTGAGTTATGAAAACAGTTTTCTGAGTCTTCATTTCTCAAAGCCCTTTCACATGTTTCCACTGTCTTAACAAGTGCTTTTGGATAAATACAGATAATTTAACATCAGATAGATTTTGGTGATACTAGAGATTGAATCCAGGGGCATTCTACCTCTGAGTTATATTCCCAGTCCTTTTTATTTTAAAACAGGGCCTTGCTAAGTTACTGAGACTGGCCTTGAACCTTTTTCTCCTGCTTCAGCCTTCCAAGTACTGGAATTGCAATTATGTGTACCACTGTGCCTGGCTCAGATAGACTTTTAAAATCCTATAATTCAGGGCATACTTGAATTGATTTTGAGTGGCCTTAGTATTTTTCATACTTCAGTGAGGGCTGTGCATTTCCTTGCCAATAAAGAGCCCCATCAGTGAATAAGCAGCATCCCACAGAGAGGCTATGGGACTTTTGAACAAATTCACCCCCTCTTACACACACATGCATAAAGAAGGTTCTGTCAGTATCTCCTGGCTATTTGGGGTTGACATGTGTTCACATACAAGTACATCAGCATTTGTCTCTTAAGATGTCCCATAGTGATGTAATTGTTCGTTGTTCTATATACCATGTTGTCTTTGTAACATAGGTAAGTACCCCTGTTTCTGATTTTGTCATGTGAAGAAGAAGGCAATAAGACATTTTAACTTTTTACTCTCTGCAGATGTCTGCTTGTGCATGCTCCTAAAGAGTATATTAAATGGTATACATCTGTTTCCCAGAGACCAAGGGCACCTTTTTGCTTTTCTATCTGAAAAAAGCAAAACAGCCAATGGCACTTCATAATTTCACATCATTTGTGAGTGAGGAGATGTGGGGAATAAATATTCAGGACCCTACAAAGAGCACTCTTAGGGAGTTTTCTGAGAGTGACCCTTTCTTTTTTCAGTCATATTATCCTACCTGGTAAGCATGCCTTTGAAGTTAGTGTGACAGAGAGCGCCTTCTCCTGGGCCACCTCATTAGATAAAGCACCTTCAAGGTTGTGTTTTCTTTTCTTCTTACAGGCAAGGATTACTGCAAAGTGATATTTCCATATGAGGCACAGAATGACGATGAGTTGACAATCAAAGAAGGAGATATAGTGACTCTCATCAATAAGGTAAACAGAGGTTCTCTCTTGCCTTCTAAACTGTGAAGCACTTTGGGGTATCCACAGGATAGTACAAGCTTTTGCTTTATCCCTCAAAACACTTGGTTTTCATGATCTGGAACTTGTAAGGAAGAATTCACACCTTTCCTTTTGATCAGGCTAAGTCCAGGTGAATGAACAAACGTGATCATCGAATAGATTTCTGTTTGCCTTGAGGCCAGCTGCAGATCTGCATGGCCCTGCAGAAGAGTCTGTCCCAGAAAGAATAAGCCAGAAGACAGCCTGCTTGGCTGTAGGCTCTGCCCTGCTCAGCAACCAGGCTGCAAAGCTTTGTGTCCTGAGAGACCCATGGATGGGCTTTCAAAAGGCTGGTCATGCCTCACAGGCAGAAAATGCTTAAAGAATGTTTGCTGTTCAGATCAAAGACAGGTAGAGTGCCTGAGAGAATTTTGCTAGTCTTGTTGGTCTAAGAAGGTCGGATGATTTTATTATCATTACAGCCAGAGCCCTGTAAACACCAGGAGAGCTATAACATCTGTGTGAAGTTGTGCAGTTTGCCGGGGTCTTGACCACGTACGGTTTCTGCTTTCATGCCTTGCTCCTCACAAGTCGGTAGTTGAAAGTCATTATTTGAGTGATTCGTAGAGCACACAGCCTTTTCTCTGAAGTATAGAGTTTTTATGATCATCAAATATGATGAGAAGCTGAACAGGCTTTAAGATGTGGAAGGTGGTTTTATTCTTGCATTCCATTGAGTGGCAGAGAACGTGCACAAGTGTGACTTGGAGATCACAATGGCTGCCTGAGCTCTTGCAGAGCTAGGAGGCACTGGCGGGGTGCAGGGAGAGGGAGAGGGAGCAGGAGGTTAGGGTCAGGGGTAGGTCCAGGGTCCCATTGCCTTTGGCCATTACTGAGGGGGAGGGGACCTTGGTGTTGCCAGCCCTCACCAGAGTTTTGTCTGTAATATGATCAGGCTGGGCTTGGTGGCACATACCTGCAATCCCCGTATTCAGGAGGCTGAGACAGGAGTATCACAAGTTGGAAACCAGCCTTGGCAATTTATTTTTTTTTTTTTTTTTTTTTGCGGTACTGGGGATTGAACTCAGGGGCATTCTACCTCCGAGCTATACCCCCAGCCCTATTTTTTATTCTTTATTTTGAAACCGAGTCTCACTAAGTTGTGGAGTGCCTCACTAGGTAGCTGAGGCTGGCCGCGAACCCGGATCCTCCGGTCTCAGCCTCCCGAATGCTGGGATTACAA
>PVLC010001177.1:49840-123351 GCA_004027655.1 Graphiurus murinus | reverse complement strand
TAGCCTTGGCAATTTAGTGAGAGTCTGTTTCACACTAAAAAATAAAAAGGGCTAGGGGGTGTGGCTATGAGGTAGAATGCCCCTGGGTTCAATCCCTAGTACTATAAAAAATGAAGTGATCAGAAGAATTTACTTTTATGATTAAGAACAATTACCTTTAAGAAACAGCCTTGGAACTTGGGCGTGGTGACACATGCCTGTAATCCTAGTACTTGGGAGGCTGAGACAGGAGGATCACAGGTTCACAGCCAGCTTCAGCAACCTCATGAAGCCCTTCACATCTTAGCGAGACCCTGTTTCCAAATTAAAAAAAAAATAGAGTAGGGCTGGGGTATAGCTTGAAGGTAGAATGCCTCTGCATTCAATTCCCAGTCATACACATACACACACACACACTCACTCACTCACTCACTCACTCTACCTTCAGAGTTTGTCTTTTGAGAGCCTGATCCAAAGATGCCAAGGAACCAATGACCCCAGAGGTTAAGCAGCTTGCCAGACAAAGGCCAGGTGTTTTGAGGAAGAGCGCCGGCCCTGTCACCAAGGCCTTTGCAGGAACGTGGTATGCTACATTGCGCTAGAGTTCTGAAGACACTTTTCTGGAATAACAAATGATTTTCTGTGTTGCAGATCACCTAAGAACTTGTCCATTGTTTTACCTGCGAAATAGTCTCCCCTTAAGTTATTTCAGTGTAGTTCTATGGGTGTCAAGTGTGGCAGAAGGAAATGAGAGGAGGGGAGTGATGCCTTCCTTGCTGTTGCTTTCTGCATGTGAGGCAGAAGCGGGGTTCTGATGCCCTGCTTTTTCTTTCTTTCTTTCTTTCTTTTTTTGGTTATTTCTTAAAGTTAATTGTTCTTAATCATAAAAGTAACTTCTCCTGATCACTTCATTTTTTTTATAGTACTGGGGATTGAACCCAGGGGCATTCTACCTCCAAGCTATACCCCCAGCCCTGTTTTTTATTTTTTATTTTGAAACAGGGTCTCACTAAGTTGTAGAGGGCCTTACTGAGTAACTGAGGTCAGCCACGGACCTGCAATCCTCCTGTCTCAGCCTCCCAAGTACTGGGATTACAAGCCTGCGTCACCATGCCCAGCTTGCCCCCCCTCTTTTTTATTAACCACCCCTCCTCCCTCATCCTTTTGCTGCCTCCCTGGACTGCTTTCTTATGCGCAACACATTTCCTATTTTTAATCAGACCTGTAACCCTGTAACCAAACAAACTGAATAATGGAGTTGTTGAATGGATGGGAAGCATAATACAAATACTTTAATAATTAGCACCGATAATTGATTTTAGTAATACAGGGGAAGGAATAGAATGTTTTTCCCCCTGAAATGATAAAGCAGCCAGAGAATTAAATATTAGCTGCCATCCTTTGCACTGTGGGAAGGACTCATTGCCCTGACAGGGGAAAGGATAGAATGCTTTCTCCCCTGAAATGATAAAGCTGCCAGAGAATTAAATATTAGATGCCATTCTTTGCACTGTGGGAAGGATTCATTGCCCTGTTTCTTCTTTTGCTTTTAGAGGAAGAGTAGCTATCATCATCATCATCATCACCACTACCACTCTCATTATTATTATTATTATTACTATTATTATTATTATTATTATTATTATTATTATTATTACATGTGTGGGGGAATACTGGGGATTGAATCCAGACCAGAGGCATTCTACCTCTGAGCTACACTCCCAGCCCTTTTTATTATTTATTTATTTTGAAACAGGGTCTCCCTAGGTTGCTGAGTCTCCTTATGTTGCTGAGGCTGGCCTTGAACCTGTGATACTCCTATCTCAGCCATCTTAGTATTGGGATTACAAGCAAGAGCCACCACTCCCAGCTTGCCTTCTTTTTCAAATGGAACCTCCTCTTCTTAATTGAAAACCTGATATGTCAATAATATTTAGTAAATTTTGAGGGGAAAAAAAAAACCTCGTTGGTGTTTCTCTAACCTGAACACATCGATTTCCATCCTAACATATTATATTTCTGGCCTCTCCGTTTGAACACATGTCCTGATGAGAACATACTCATCTTGATGATTTTTGTCCTTAACCTCTCAGCTGGAGTTCCAGTCTGATAAAAAGAATCAGATTTTTCTCAAGACTCGGTCAGAAGGGGAACATCTACCAGTCCCAGCTGCACATTGAACAAGTCAATGTGACAAGATGCTTTCAGGAGTATTCAAAGGGTGCCAGGCTGGTGGCACACACCTGTAATCCCAGTACTTGGGAGGCTGAGATAGGAGGATTGTAGGTTCGCGGCCAACCTCAGCAACTTAATGAGATCCTCAGCAACTTAGTGAGACCCTGTTTCAAAATAAAAAGTAAAATAGGGCTAAGGATGTAGCTTAGAGGTAAAATGCCTTTGGGTTCAACCTCCAGGATCAAAACATAACATAAAATAAAATAATAAAATAAAATGGCTAGGGATGTGGCTCAATAGTAGAGAGTCTCTGGGTTCAGTCCCAGTACCACACACACAGAAGAAAGAATGTCCCATGGTTGCCGCCCATTACTCTGATTTCATAGATTACTGTATTTAGAAGCACTTTGATATTACATTTGCAAAATATGATGTTGCACACTGATCCTGCTCCCCAGGTCTGGAGTATTCATATTGTTTTGACACTTGATTCCCCTGATTCCACCCTGCCACAACCCCCAAGCTGCCTTCCTGTGTCCCGGCCCCTTCCTATCCCAGCAGGCTGAACTCAGGCTTGTGGACCCAATGCCCCGCCTCTTCCTCAGCACCTGGTCCAGAGGAGAGCCCTAGAGGAAGGATGTACGTGCTTCAACCCTAGCATCCAGCCCCTCTTTTGGGCATATCTGTGCTCATGTGACCCCTGCGCACCAACCAGTCTTCAGTGGCTTTTCTTTCCTCTGTGGTAAAATGCAGATGGGGCTGCTGGCGTTCCCTTCCCCAAGCTTTTCAGTTACAGTCTGTCTTTCTGACCTTGGTCCTTGTGACTGTTCTGCAGGAACTTCCCGTAAGTCCTCATCCTGCTCCTTTGTCCTCACAGACATGACCCTGAACATGTGCATTCTTGCTGCCCGAGATGCCCTCTGCCTACTCATTTAGCTGCTTTCCTTTCTCTCTCTCTCTCTCTCTCTCTCTCTCTCTCTCTCTCTCTCTCTCTCTCTCCCTCCCTCCCTCCCTCTCTCTTTCTCTCTCTCGCTGGGGATTGAACTCAGGGGCATTCTACCTTTAAGCTACACCTTCAGTCCAACTTTATTTTTTATTTGGAAACAAGGTCTTGCTAAGTTGCTGAGGCTGGCCTTGAGTCAGCCATCCTCCTGTCTCAGCCTCCCAAGTACTGGGATTACTAGCATGCGCCACCACACCTGGCTCTGAGCTGTCTTTCTAATAGCTAATAACAGAGCCAGTCTGAACTCATGCTGCTTGGCCCGTTATGAGCTTGTTGCTTAATAAAAATCCCTTGTGCTCTATCATTTTCCTTTTATTGTTATTTTATATGATCTCCTGGCAAGTCACATCTCTCGCTGTCCTGTAATGGTACAGATTTTATTTCTATTCCCATAAAACTCTTGCCAGCCCGTGACCTAACATTGTAGTTTGTTGGAAGCAGAATGCTAAGATGACAAGTCCCATAGGCTACCAGCTCGGAGAAACCAGGGTTTTAATCCAAACTACACTTCCTGGTTGTATGTCTTTGGGCATGCACCTTAACCCCTCTGAGCCTCAATGTCTTCAGCCATAAAGTGAGACGGTATAGCCAACCTCACAGAGCTGCTGTCAGGATTTACTAAAACACTGTGTATAAAACACCTCCTATAGTAGGGCATCATGGCACATGCTTGTAATCTCAGTACTTGGGAGCTGAGACAGGAGGATCACAGGTTCAAGACCAGCCTCAGCAACTTAGTGAGACTCTGATTCCAAATAAAAAAATAAAATAGGGCTGGGGATGTAGCTCAGAGGTAGAATGCCCATTGGGTTCAATCCCCTGCATCACAAGAAAGAGGAAGGAAGGAAGGAAGGAAGGAAGGAAGGAAGGAAGGAAGGAAGGAAGGAAGGAAGGAAGGAAGGAAGGTCAGTTGGTCTTACAAGAAGGGGTCTGCCATTTGTACTCATAATCCTCTGAATTGTTACCTCAACTTTGGCTGCTCTTTCTCAGACTTTAGAAACAGGAATGAAAGGCTCTTGTGTTTGGGCTCCGTTTGCTGCTATAGCTGGAATGTTGTGACATTAAGTAGGTAAAAACAATAAAAGAAATCCACCTAAAATAGTTAAGAATTCACAGTGGGTGAGATTTTAGCAAGAATTTGGAAGGAAAATTGCCATAAATATTTTGCCTTCTCCAAGTGGGAAAAATGGAGTCTGAGCTATGGAAAATTTGTACCTCTTCCTCTAAGTTCAGTAGTCACCTGGAAGTTCATTTAGATGATTGTATGCTATTATAAAAATGTGTAGTTTCACCCTGATTTGTTTAATATGCATTTTGATGTGCGTATGTATTGTATGTGTGAGTTGAAGTGAAAGACCTGCATTGCTGTTCTCTAAATTCAATTGCATTTGCCATGAGGTGCTCTGAATTCTGCCCATATCGCCTTCTGTCATTGATCGTGGTGCTTTTCCTTTGCCCTGCTTTTCTGCGCTGTGACAGGAGTCACAGACCTCGTTTTTAGCTTGAGCTCGTCAGTTCATGTGGCTTTCTAGAAAATGAGTCAGACACCTTTAGTGGGTGTCTGCAAGCCCTCTGTGGTTCCTGAAATAGCGTGCAAAGACCTGAACTATTTGTGCACGTCCCTGGAAACCAGGATGAGATGTGGTAACCCAAGCGACTTGTTTTTTAGTTTATTTATAAAGATTTCTTGTGGATTTGGGAACATTTCCACTTGTGAGGAACACACCTGTGTTTAGCTTTTATTTCTAGTCACTCAAAAATAACTCCTGCGTCTGTGTCCCTGCCACCCCCATCCTTGCCTTCCTGATTTGTGCTCAGAGTGTGTTTGAGAAGGTTCAGAAGCCTCTGAGTCTGCTTTCCAGCTGGAGAAGTTCCCTGCAGAAGGGCTGAGGGCTGCTGGGTAGGAGCCAGGCCAGGGCTCAGCCAGGAGGGCATCCTCCTGTGACCATTTGTTGCTTGGGGGACAATGTCACTGTGGAGAGGTGATGTACCTCCTCTTAACCAACAGCCTCCTGGCCTCAGAGCAATGGCCCTTTCCTCTTTAACCTGGGAGGAAGGGCATCCTACTGACCTCTTTGTAAATAGGATCTTTAGGTATTTCTTATAAAAACAGCTTCCCTGGGTAGCTGTGTCTTTGACCCTTAAAGAATACACAAGCCCCATGTTTTCATTATTATGAGCCTGTTTGGCCATATCAAGATCCATCCTTACAGCTAGGCGCAGTGGTGCATGCCTGTAATCCTAGTACCTGGGAGGCTGAGACAGGAGGATTGCAGGTTCACAGCTAGTCTCAGCAGCTTAGTAAGACCCTGTTTCAAAATACAAAATAAATAGAGCCAGGGTTGCAGCTCAGAGGTAGAATACCCCTGGGTTGAATTCCCAGGAACACACACACACACACACACACACACACACACACACACACACACACATTCATGCTCAGAAAGATAATATTATTGGCTTTGGCCAGCGGAGTTGTGATGAAAGGAAAGGGATGCAGAGTATATAAACTACCATTGATGTTCTTGGAAGGAAACCAATCGATACACCCTGAAGAAGGGGGGGACTCAGTAAATTACATGTAGGTAGTTTGTGTTACTTTTAACTCCAATGGTGCAGTCATCTTTTCTTGGACCATAAGGATTATACACTGAGGATTGCTGGCAGCAATTTTAATTTACACCCTGTCCTCTTCCCCTCACAATGTTCATTCATTCATTGAAAAAATGTATGGTGCTGGGGCATGGTGGTGCACACCTGTAATCGCAGTACTTGGAAGGCTAGACAGGAGATTGCAGGTTTGAGGCCATCCTCGGCAACCTAGCAAGACTCTCAACCATGTAGTGAGACCCTGTTTCAAAATAAAAAGGGATGGGAATGTGGCTCAGAGGTAGAATGCCTCTGGGTTCAATCCTCAGTACCAAAAAAAAAAAAAAAAAAAGGAAAAAAGAAAAGATGTATGGTGTGCCTGAAACTGTGCTAGATGCTAGAGCCTCAGCAGTGAGCAAAAACTACAGACTGGGAGGTGTGCATTTTCTTAGTTCCAAATATTTGGAGCTAGAATGCTGTGGGGGCAGAGTTACAACTGAAAGCTAACTCACCTGGCTTCTCTCATCTCTACCTCCACATGTTTCCTGTCCTCTTTTTCCAGACAATGGCAGAGCGTTTCACTTAATACTAGCTACATGTACCAGTGCAGGGGTGTGGATAGCTGTCAGCAGGAGCCCAGGCAGGAGCTCAGCATCTCGCCTCCCCGTAGTCCTGGGAGTCACCTGGCCCTGAGTGTTCTCTCCAGATCACAAAGGAGGAGCAGAGACCCAGAACATGGAGACTGCTCTCCTCGGGGACTCCCAGCAAGTCAGCTGCAGAGCCAGGATAGAGGCGTTTCCTGACTCCCTGTCAAGTGCTCTGGGGGATAGGGTGGTAACTGTGGGCGGAATCTGTTTCCTGCTGGTCTATCAAATACTTGTAGTAGGTGGGATCAGTCCCTCCCAGAGGTGACTCTTATCTACTCATTGAGCGTCACCCATTGTTGCTGGATATCTGTGGTGAGTATCTGTGCACTTTCCTTCCTAACTCAGTGACATTATCATTATTACTTATCAGAACAGCAGCATTACTATGCCATTACCCCATCCACTTGTGTGACTCTTGCATTGTGTGTGTGTGTGTGTGTGTGTGTGTGTGTGTGTGTGTGTGTAATGTGCTAGGGAATGGAACCTAGAGGCATTCTACCCCTGAGCTACACCCCTCCCCTAGACCTATTTTTAATTCTTTATTTTGAAACAAGGTCTCACTAAGTTGCTGAGGCTGGCCTCGAACCTGTGATCCTCCTGTCTCAGCCTCTCAAGTACTGGGATTACAGAGGTGCGCTACCACGCCCAGCTTGACACTTGCATTTTGGAATGCATGCTTTTGCTCTGTTTGAGTCAGGACATCACAGTTAAGGTTTCTTCATCACTGGTGACTTTCCAAGTCCATTGTCATCTCTCCAGAAACAAAATGAAACCCAATGAAGAGGAGTGAGGACCAGGGCCCAGGGTAACATGAGTTCTTTTGTGTGCCTGAGACCCTCTTCCCTTCCTGTGCTGTCTGCTTTCTCCCTATGTCTTCTGTGTTTTGTTCTAGGTCCAAGTATCACTTAACTTTCTACTTTGTATTACTATGATAAAAAAGAAAGGCAGGAGTCCTGAGCTCAAGTCCTTCTGTGATTATATGTTCTTTTGTTTGTTTTAATGTTTATTTCCCCTTCCGGCCTCCTCATTAATTCATTAATTAGTTGAAATATTTATTCATAAGAAAAATGTTTCAGACTTCTTTGCTTTCCATCCTGCAGGAAGAAAGGTCTTCTTCCACAAAAAGAAGTGGCTTTGGGCATATCAAGAAATCTTCTTATAAGAAAGCCAATCGGCTAAACTGGGTATAGTGGCACAGGCTTGTAATCCCAGTACTTGGGAGGCTGAGACAGGAGGATCACGTGCTCAAGGCCTGCCTCAGCAACTTAGCAAGGTCTTCTTCAGCCTCAGCAACAGACCCTGTTTCAAAATAAAAAATAAAAACGGCTGGAGGTGTAGCTTAGAGGTAGAATGTCCCTGGATTCAAGCCCCAGTACCAAAAAAACAAACAATCAGCTAAATAGATTGCTAGCCTCGGTCTTTTCTCTCTGAACTGCTGAAGCTTTTAGCAGAGCTAAAATGCTAGGATTAAGCATGGTTTCAAGGGTGAGGACTAAATTAGCAGGTGTCACCCTGAAGATGATGACATACTGACAGACCCATTAGAAGGACATATTTTATGAGTGAATGAAGAAGTTAAGCACAGGTCTGGATCATCGGCGTTTGCACACATTTGAAAAATGTCAGTGTTCAGCAAATGACTCATTTATGTCATAGAATGTGTTTCTTGCCATGTGGCCTGTCATGTTAGACTGCATATGTCCTTATTTGAGACAGAAATCACAATCTATCACCTCTTCAGAGCATTAGAAGCCCAAGGGAATACTGTCTGCTTCTGACTTGTCTTCCTGTTAGAAGTCGCCAGGAGATGGAGTGGGTGAGAAGAATCATGACCCCCTTAGTGAGTTCCATCAAAATCTCCCTTCAGTGAGCTTGTTCACTGTCACAAAACACAGTTTTAAATTAGATGCAGATGGTAATCGTAGGGTTGAGGGTGAGGGAAAATTTCCTTTTAGATTGCCAGTAGACTGAATAAACAATGCCATCCCCAAATTTGGATGGTCGTTATTTTGGATTTTCCCTTCCTATCATGACTTTGCACTTGATGCAAATTCCCAGGTCCATGTGCCTCCATAGACTATATGACACCATCTAAAGAAACTCTTCTATACTTGTTCAGCCCTAATTATATTACTCCAGAGTGCTTTGTGTAAGTAGCAGGACATCAAAAATCCACGCAACACCATCTTGAAACACTCATTTCCCTTGCAATGCAGAGAGAAATCTGCGGGTGTCTTAAGGCTTTAGAACCCCCCTCCCTTTTTTTCTGTTTTCTATTCCCAACTCTTCTATTTGCATTACCCTGAGAAGGGCGTTGTAAGGTTTAAATGTGTGACTGAAAGTGCTTTAGAAATGTAAAAGTCAAATTATAGTTATTGCTATGATAAGTTATTATTATAAGAAGAAAAGACAGATGCATGGTGACTTAATGTTCTTTCTTGGTATATTGAACTGTCCTTAAATTAAGGTTAGGACTTGCCCTGAAAGTCTTCTTCAATATTTATTTTAACTTTTCTTATGGTAAAAGTTATTATAGTTGTACAGTGCCTGCCGTGTTAAGTATTCCAAAGCTTTTTACACTCACATTTGCATTTTATTAAAATACATGGCCAGGCATGGTGGTGCACGCCTATAATTCCAGTACTTGGGAGGCTGAGACAGGAGTGTTACAGGTTTGCAGCCAACCTCGGCCATTTAGAAAGGCCCTCAGCAGCCTAGTGGGACCCCTTTTCAAAATTAAAAAGTAAAATAGGGCTGGGGTTGTAGCTCAAAAGTAGAATTCCCTGGGTGCAATCCCTAGTACCACAAAATAAGTGACATAGCATATAAATAAATAATAAAATACATGGTTTCCAGTTGGACACAGTGGCACATGCCTGTAATTCCAGTACTTGGGAAGCTAAGACAGGAGGATTGCAGGTTTGAGCCAGCCTGGGCAACTTAGCAAGACACTGTTTCAAAATAAAATATAAAATAGGGCCGGGGATATAGATTGGAGTTAGAATACCCCTGGGCCCAATCCTTAGTATCAAAATGAATGAATGAATGAATGAATGAATGAATGAATGAACAAGTCTAGGGGTGTAGCTCAGAGGTAGAATACCCCTAGGTTCAATCCCCAGTACCAGAAAAAAAAATTGGTTTCTGAAATGGAAAGCAACATGGCCTCAAACCTGTGATCCTCCTGTCTCAGCCTCCCCAGTACTACCAGGACTGGGATTACAGATGTGTGCCACCACACCTGGCCAAATCTGTTCTTTATAAATTACTCAGTCTTAGGTGTTTTCTTATAGCAGCACAAAACAGACTAATAAAATAGTAGGTAAAGCACGTAGAGAGTCTGGCTCAGAGTAAGTGCTCCATAAATGTTAGCGGTTCTTATCATTTTCCAAAGATAAACTGCTAAATGTAACACTGCAACAGTGCATTTTGAGGGCATTTATTTAAGTGATGCTCTGAAAGATTGTGCCAATTTAGTGTCCCCACAGTAGTATAGGAGAATATGTTTCCCTATCCTCGTCATCCGTGGACAGTTTCATGCTTTTTAGTCTCTGCTAATATGATTTGTTAATTCTCAATTTTATTTTATTTTTATGATACCGGGGATTGAACATAGAAGCATTCTAATTCTGAGCTACACTTGCAGCCCTTTTTCATTTTTTAATTTTCAAACAGGGTCTCACTAAGTTGCTGAGTCTCACTACATTGCAGAGTTTACACTCGAATCTGGGATCCTCCTGTTTCAACTTCCCAAGTACTGGAATTACAAGTGTGTACCACCATGCCTGGCTCTGAATATCATTTTATTTATTTATTTATTTTTGCGGTACTGGGGATTGAACTCAGGGGCATTCTACCTCCGAGCTCCACCCTCAGCCCTATTTTTTATTCTTTATTTTGAAACCGAGTCTCACTAAGTTGCGGAGTGCCTCACTAGGTAGCTGAGGCTGGCTGCGAACCTGGATCCTCCGGTCTCAGCCTCCCGAATGCTGGGATTACAAGCGTGTCCAACCACGCCTGGCTTGAATATCATTTTATTTATTTATTCATTCGTTCATTTATGTATGTATGTATGTATGTATGTATGTATGTATGTATTTATTTTGCAGTACCAGGGATTGAACCCAGGGGCATTTTATCTCCAAGTTATACCCCCAGCCCTATTTTTTATTCTTTTAGTTTTGAAACAGGGTCTCACTAAGTTGCAGAGGGCCTCGCTAAGTAGCTGAGGCTGGCTGCAAGCCTGCAATCCCCCTGTGTTAGCCTTCCAAGTACTGGGATGACAAGTGTGTACCACTATACTTGGCATGATTCTGCATTTTAGAAATTATTACTGAGCCAGGCATTGTGATGCACGCCTGTCATCTCAGTACTTGGGAGGCTGAGACAGGAGGCTCTCAGGCTTGCAGCCAGCCTCAGCAATTTAGCAAGGCCCTCAGCAACTTAGCAAGACCATGTTTCAAAATAAAAAATAAACTAGAGTTGAGGAATAGCTCAGAGGTAGAATGGCCCTGGGTTTAATTCCTAGTACTGTTCTCGTGTACACACACACACACACATGCTACACACACACACACACACACAAACACACACTCATGCACCACACACACGACCTGGGCATGGTGGTGCATGCCTGTAATCTCAATACTTGGGAGGCTGAGACAGGGAGATTGCAGGTTCAAGGCCAGCCTTAGAAACTTAGTGAGACCCTGTTTCAAAATAAAAAATAAAATAGGGCTGGGGGTGTAGCTTGAAGCTAGAGTGCTCCCTGGATTCAATCCTCAGCACCAAAAATATATTGCTAAATTTGAAAATTTTATGCACCTTTTTCCAGTTGATTTTTATAAAAATACCTTATATTCATGACATCAACCTTGCCGTGTTTTATATTACAAATATTTTTCTTAGTTTATGACTCATGGAGATATTTAAGAAAAAGGGTATTAAAATGAATGCCTTTTGGCTTTAAACTCTTCTCATTATACAAGCAACTGTACAGCCCAGTAAAATCCATCGTTTTAAGAGTTTTACTGAAGATTTTATATTTTCGTCCTGGTTGGGAAGGGTAGCTGGCTCTTACAAGCATTCCTTTTCTGCCTTCCTCAGGGCTTGTAGAGGTTCTATTTAAAGCTTCTGTCCTTTTAGTATTTTTTCTAGTGGCATGCAGAGAGCCCTGAGGTTCTGCACAAATGCTTGTGAGGATCCTCATAGCCCAGACCAGAGCTTGGCAAACTTCAGCAGTAAAGGTCCAGAAAGCAAATATTTCAGGCTTCGCGGGCCACGCAGGCTCTGCCACAACTACTACACTGCCATTTAGAGGATAAACAGCCATGGAGGTAAATGAATGAACACTTACATTTGAACATCATGTAATTTTCATATTCCTTGAAATATTATTCTTCGTTTTTTTTTTTTTTTTTTTTTTTGGAAACAAGGTCTCACTAAGTTGCTAGGGGTCTCACTAAGTTGCCAAGACTGGCCTTGAACCTGCAATCCTCCTGTCCCAGCCTCCCAAGTACTGGAATTACAGGTGTGGGCCACCACCCCTGGCTCTTTCTTTCTTTCTTTCTTTCTTTCTTTCTTTCTTTCTTTCTTTCTTTCTCTCTCTCTCTCTCTCTCTCTCTCTCTCTCTCTCTCTCTCTCTCTCTCTCTCTCTTTCTTTCTTTCTTTCTTTCTTTCTGTTGTTGTTTTGAACCCAGGGACAGTCTATATCTAAGCTATACCCCCAACCATGTTTTATTTTTATTTTGAAACAAAGTCTCACTAAGTTATTGAGGGCTTCACTCAGTTGCTGAAGCTGGCAACGAACCTGTGATCCTACTGCCTAAGCCTTCCAAGTACTGGGATTACAGGCATGAACCACTATTCCCTGTTTTCCTTGATTTTTAAAACCATTTTAAAATGTAAAAACTATTCTTAGCTTTTGGCCCATAGGCTGTTATTTGCTGACCCCTGAGATACCATATCTAGAAATAGACCTATAAAGATCCAGCCAATTTATTTTCAACAAAAGTGCAAAGGCAGTTGAAGAGACAAAGGATGATCTTTTCAAGAAATGATGGTGGCATAATTGGACATAGATAGCAAAAAAAAAAAGTGAACTATAATCTAAATCTAACACATTATACAAAAATTAACCATAAAAAGACAGATCTACATGGAAAACACAAAACATTAAAAAGCTATTTATGAAGCTGGGCGTGGTGGCACACGCTTGTAATCCCAGCACTTGGGAGGCTGAGACCGGAAGATCCGGGTTCGAGGCCAGCCTCAGCTACTTAGTGAGGCTCTCCACAACTTAGTGAGACCCTGTTTCAAAATAAAGAATAAAAAATAGGGCTGAGGATGTAGCTCGGAGGTAGAATGCTCCTGGGTTCCATCCCTAGTACCGCAAAAAAAAAAAAAAAAAAAAAAAAAAAAAAAAAGCTATTTATGAAAACACAGAAGGAAGAGGGTTAGACACTGTATCAAAAGCACAGTCCATAAAAGGAAGAAAAACTGTTAAATTGTTCTTTGGGAAAATTAAAAATGTTTGCTCTGCAAAGACACTGTCAAGAGAATATTGTTGGCCAGGTGCGGTGGTGCATGCCTATAGTCCCAGCACTTGGGAGATCAAAACAGGAAGATCACAGGTTTGAGGCTAGCCTGGGAAACTTAGCAAGACCTTGTTTCAAAAAATAAATAAAAGGGGCTATGGTTGTATCTCAGACGTAGAGTGCCCCAGGTTCAGTCCCCAGTACCACAAAAAAAAAAAAAAAAAAAAAAAAAAGAATGTTGCTAATTTTGCTGGCTGGTCTGTTTTTCCTATAAGGCCATCTGATACCCAGTGTTCAATTAGTAATTGCATGACAAGGAATTATGTGTCTTTCAACAACCTTGTTTTTGGAAATTGAATCCAGGGGCATTCTAGTTCTGAACTACATCCCCAACCTTATTTTATTTTCCATTTTGAAACAGAGTTTCACTAAGTTGCAGAGGGCCTTGCTAAGTTGTTGAGGCTGGCCTTGAACCTGCCATCCTCCTGTCTCAGCCTCCTAATTACTGGGATTACAGGCATGTACCACCATGCCCTGAAGGATCTAGGTTTTAATCTGTCTTCCTGAAAATATCTTTTATAGTATGAGGCTGTGGATCTTCTACCTTGGAACCTCTCCCTGGCCCTGTGACACTTCTCCCCCAGGGTGATGGACAGATATAGCCATGCTCTACTGGTCTAACTTGGACTCAGCTGAGCAGCCTGAGGCCTGAGTTGGGCCCCAGAATTATTTTTTCACCCATTGCACTGGCCTAGAAGCTAAATCGGCTAAGTGTAGATAAAAAGGCCCCAAATAAAATGTTAGGTAAGTAAATGAGTCTTCCTAATGGAATAGACTTCTTAAAAGGAATGTAGATTTGTCATGGGACAGAATGAAAGTACAGGCCTGGAGCAGTGGCGCATACTTATAATCCCAGTACTTGGGAGGCTGAGACTAGAGGATCACAGGTTCAAGACCAGTAGCAGACGGTAACTTAGCAAGACCCTATTTCAAAAGAAAAAAAACCTATAAAGTTGGGGATGTAGTTCAGAGGTAGAATGTCCCTGGGTTCCATCCCCAATAATTGCATGTGTACTCTTGCGTGCGCGCACAGACACACACACACACACACACACACACACACACGAATGGGTATAGAAGGTGGAATTTTAGGAATTTGCTAACAGCTGCTGCAGCTGTTTCTAGTGCTCTTGACCTCCAAAATAAGCAAGGCTGTGCCCTTCACCTCTCATTCCTTCCTAGTCCTTATCCGTGAAATGAAGATTACTACCTCCTCCCCCTTTCCCACCGTGTGTGAGTGTGCGCGCATGCGTGTTTACTGGAGATTAAACCCAGAGGCATTCTACCTCTGAGGTACACCCTCAGTCCAATTTTATTTTTAATTTTGAAACACGATCTCACTAAGTTGCTGAGAGTCTTGCTACGTTGCTGAGGCTGGCTTCAAACCTGTGATCTCCCTACCCAACTTCTTTATATCTCTTAGAGGTGGAGCAGGAGCTAAGAAAATCTTTCAAATCATAAGGAAAGATGCTGTATGAATGCTACTATCTTTATCAATGAAGTAAAATTATTTTCTGTCATCTCTACTATCCTTATAATGGAAGAAAACCATGCACTTGGATGCAGAGTCCGTAACATTCTTTTTTTTTTTTTTTTTTTTTTTTTTTTTTACTGGGGATTGAACTCAGAGGCATTCTACCTCCGAGCTATACCCCCAGCCCTATTTTTTATTCTTTATTTTGAAACCGAGTCTCACTAAGTTGCGGAGTGCCTCACTAGGTAGGTGAGGCCGGCCTTGAACCCGGATCCTCCGGTCTCAGCCTCCTGAATGCTGGGATTACAAGCGTGTGACACCACGCCCGGCTTCGTAACATTCTTTAAGCATAAATCGAAATGAGAACTCAGCTATAGGATGCTCATCCTTGAGAAGTAAACCGTGCGTTTAGCCATAGCATTGTGCTGTGGGTGACCTGAAGGTGCCATTAGAAATAGCTTTTAAGAGCCGGGCGTGGTGGTGCACGCTTGTAATCCCAGCATTCGGGAGGCTGAGACCGGAGGATCCGGGTTCGCGGTCAGCCTCAGCTACCTAGTGAGGCACTCCGCAACTCAGTGAGACTCTGTTTCAAAATAAAGAATAAAAAAAGGGGGCTGGGGGTGTAGCTCGGAGGTAGAATGGCCCTGAGTTCAATCCCCAGTACCGCAAAAAAAAAAAAAAAAGAAATAGCTTTTAAGCTTTAACATGAAGTGGGTCCATCTTGATATAAATGACCTAGCAAGGAGAAAATGGGGAGTTTCTATGAAAACGTGTCATTGCATAAGTTCAGATATTTGATTATGTTTATATGGGCAGAAAAATGGCAAAGTGCTACCTTAGTGACTTGTATTTTGTGTTTGACTTACTCATGTGCCTTCATATAGAGTTGATGTTTCTTGCTGTACTTAAAGCTAGATTACAAGGACATGACAAAGTCCCTGTCTATATAAGTATCTCCTTTTCACATGATTACTCACTTTCAAAGGGGATTTATGGAAGCAACAAGCCATTCGTTCTGCTATTAGAAAAAAGGTAACACATAAACAGTTTCTGAGCAGACTTAAGATGCATATGCCACAAATGAAACCAAGAAGTAATTCTGGTCTATTTGTCATGTAAACTATGCAGATATGTCCTACCACTGAATGGTGACCCTGGAGTTGGGACAAGATGACAGCTTCTGTTGGATACTAGTCTCTGAAGAAGCTCCAGACAGAAGCATGTTTTTTTTTCCTTTTTCCTTTTCTTTTCTTTTTTGGTGTGGTACTAGGGATTGAACCCAGGGGTGTTCTACCTCTGAGCCACACCCCCAGCCCTATTTTATTTTTTATTTTGAAACCGGGTCTCACCAGATTGCTAAGGGTCTTGCTCAATTGCTAAGACTGTCCTTGAAACTGCAATCCCCCTGTCTCACCACACCCTGTTCAGAAACATATTTTCTTAAGAGATAAATTGGCTTGGGGACTTCTGCCCTGGGTTGTCATCTCTTAAATCTACCCCCACCCTGGGTCCTCCTGATTATGGCCTGTGAGTCTCTTTCTACCCACTGAGATTTGGTTTAAGCTTCTTTCTCATTTCTTAGTAACATCTGGACTCCAAGGTCATTTCTGTAGCATTTCCTGACCTACATGCTATGAACAGGTTACAGAAATGTGGGAAAGTGATGGCCTCAGCATTCCAGGGGAGGATGGAAAGGGCATTAGGTGAGTGGAACCCCCTCTAGGATGAAGGCCTCCAACAACCTTGTCATACAATATGATTATTTTATATGATGTGCCATTATCTGAAAAATGTTGGTGGCATGCATTTATCTTCCCATATAAAGATTTTTAACAAGCCAGGCATGGTGACACACACCTGTGATCCCAGTACTTGGTAGGCTGAAACAGAAGGATCTCAGGTTCAAGGCTAGCTTCAGTAACTTAGCAAGACCCTGTTTCAAAATAAAAAAATAAAAATAAAAAGGGCTGGGGGTGTAGCCTGGAGATAGAATGCTCCTGGTTTCAATCCCCAGTACCAAAAAAAAAATGTTTAATAATGGCTCCTCCTCACCTTAGGGAACACTTTACCTTCCTTGCTAGAGAGAGGTGCCTATTGCTAGTAATGGAAATGCCAGGATAATTAAAAACCCTCGTACGTATCTTCATTTCCGACATTCTTTCCCTAGGACTTCTTTTGGGAATTAGGCCTTGAAATAGCTCTGACTTTTGAAGATAGAGCTTAAAGTCCTATTATATCTAGACTAAAATAAACTTACTCTAATTAAAGAAATAATCTTTTCAAGGGAGTATATGACTTCTGGTTGCAGCTAGGATGGGGTAACTAGTATTAGACCTACCCTTCTGCCATAGACAACTCTAAAATTGAATGGGGAGGCATGAAGCAACTGTTTTTAGGCATTGGACAATATATAGCACAGGAATGTGATCCTGGAGAGAAGGGAAGCATAAAAATGAGTTTCACATCAACTCTGGCTTTATGCCCAGGGGCACTTTGCAAATCCCAGCACAGGGCAGTAGAACCCAAACAAAGAGCAGCACATTTATGGGACACAGAAAACTAATTATATCCACACTGCTGAGGTGCCTGGGATTTGCAGTGCAGGGAACTGCAGAGGCATGAGTGGTACAAAGAAGGAGTTCCAAAAATCTGTAGAGGGGTCCTTTGAGACTTCAGCCAGATACTATGCAGGGCATCAATAGGGCAAAACTCCACTAGACCTGGCAGAAAATAAAGACTAGAGGAGGGGGTGACAGCAAACTGAATGGATATCCCAGAGATTGCCACTTATGGGAGATGCTAGAGTTCTAGCCACACAGACTAGAAAATGAAGGGTGCTGAATACCCCTGGAATCCAATTGAGAACCAGAAAAGCCAGCCATAGGAATAGTGCACCCCAGACCTACCCTAACAAAGCCTAAGACCAAGCCTTGATAGGTCAAACTGATCTGTAAGTAACTTTCCCCCATAACAGAACTCAAGACGCTTGCAAGGAAGACAACAAAATCCAGTCTCTAAACAATATAGCCAGGTGTTGAGAGCATGTAAGCACAGATGGCAATATCTGTGAAGAAGCAGGAAAATGAAGTCTGGTATGGGGAACTTGTAAAAGATATGGGGGCATTTCTAAGACAGATTCCAGGCATCGATACATGCTTCCATTACTATTGGTGTGGCCAAGTGGAGCACAGTAGCATGTACCTGTAGTCCCAGCTAACTTAGACGGCTTAGGTGGGAGAATTGCTTGAGCCCAGGAGTTTGAGGCCAGCCTGGGCAACACTGTGAGATTCCCAACTCAAAAACATATATATTGGCACGGCCAACAGGAATTGGGTGTACTGCATTTTGTGTTGTCCACCCAATGAAAAATGAAAAAAAAAATCAACAGTTAATATAGCAAAGCATATAAGTTGTTGCCCAATGAGAAGCCAGGGGTTTTTCTAAGTAGGCGAACTTTGGATTGTGCCTTCCTGGAATCATGAAAGAGTGAATGATCGCCTGTGCCTCAGCGAACCCTCAATGTTGCCATTTGGAATGTGGCATTTTCTTGAGTGGACTTGTCCCCAGGACTGTATCCCCAGGCTTCTCTCATTATCTGTGGTCTGCAGGCATTTCTTCTGATACTGAGATAGACCGCAGCTCTCCTTTGTTTCCTGTGACCTCACAAGGCATGGTGTGCATGTGCCTGCATTAGTAGCTGACTTCTGGGGATGTTGGAAATTCGGAATAGCAATCCCAGTCACACAGCATAATTGCGTCTCTTGGGGAGGTGTTAACCAGCCGAAGCAGAGCAGAGTGCTCCTGGGCTTCGGCTTCCACCGAGCATTTGCTCAACAGCCTCCCCCGCCCCAGAGCGCCCTGCAGAAGGCCTTCATTAGTAAATATTCCACAGCGATTTCCATACTGCTGGCGGGTGCTGAGCGTGAGGACCCCCTGGGGCACATTGAGGCTCACTTGACAGCCACACCAGATTCCCTCAATACTTCCTTTCTCCTCAAACGATATCTCATTGGTCATGAAAATCGCCATGCTGGATAACTTCTAGGAAATTGGCACTCGGAAGAGCAGGGACGGTTGCCCACCAGGAGAAGTGTTTTTCTTTCATGTGGACCAGGTGGTGTGCCCATTTTTATCTTTTCATTTTGTGGCTTGACATAGCCGCCATCACCACCACCACCACCACCACCACCACCACCACCACCACCATCATCATCATTTCTTCTCCTCCTCCTTCTTCCTCCTCCTCTTCTTTTTTTGTGTGGTGCTAGGGATTGAACCCAGGAGCATTCTGCCTCTGAGCTACAGCCTCAGCCCGATTATATTATTTTTTATTTCGAAACAGGGTCTTGCTAAATTGCTGACGCTGGCCACAAACTTCAATCCTCCTGTCTCAGCCTCCCAAGTACTGGGATTACAGGTGCACACCACCACACCCAGCTGACATATCCATTTCTAAGATTTGTGTTCCCCCTGTGAACTCAAAGACATTGATAAGCTGGGCATGGTGGCGCATGCTTGTAATCCCAGTACTTGGGAGGCTGAGATAGGAGGATTGCAAGTTCAAAGCCAGCCTCAGCAATTTAGTGAGGCTCTCAGAAACTTAGTGAGACCTTGTTTCCAAATAAGAAATAAAATGGGTCTGAGGGTGTAGCCTGGAGGTAGAAGGTCCCTGAGTTCCATCCCTAGTACCACACACACACAAAAAGACATTGATGCTTTCTGATAAAATATGACCTACCTTTTTGAAGTGTGTTTATTTTTTTTTTACTTTTTAAATATTTTATAATTGTATTGGCGCATCATAATTACACAGTATAGTGAGAGCCAGAGAGATACATTCATATATGCTTACATTGCTTGGTGAGTTTCCCTCCAGGTCCCACCCTGCTGCCCTTCCTCCCTGCTGGTACATGCTAGTGAGATTGGTAGTGATACCTTCGTGTATGTTAAGTTTTTAAACCAGAATTATGAACAAATAATAAATTCAGAGCCGGGCGTGGTGGCGCACGCTTGTAATCCCAGCATTCGGGAGGCTGAGACCGGAGGATCCGGGTTCGCAGCCAGCCTCAGCTGCTTAGTGAGGCACTCTGCAACTTAGTGAGACCCGGTTTCAAAATAAAGAATAAAAAATAGGGCTGGGGGTATAGCTCAGAGGTAAAATGCCCCTGAGTTCCATCCCCAGTACTGCAAAAAAAAAAAAAAAAAAAAAAAAAAAATAATAATAATAATAATAATAATAATAAATTCAGTGTAGATCACCAGGTAGGCCTGATTGTATAGATGAAGTTTACTGTGCGGAGCTAATCTCCACCTGTCTCCTCCTTGTTCAACTTGACTTTACCTGTGCTGTTTGAGGATAGAAGAAAGTAGAACACTGGTCTGGGGGAAGTTGGGGCCATCCACGTACTCATCCATTCAGCCAATATTTAGAATTGGCATGTGTCAGGCACTGTACTAAGCATCAGATGGATATAAACGTGTGAGGATAAAATCCTTGTTTTCGAGGAACTTAGCCTTTTTGAGAACCTTGCTCCTCAAAGTCTGGTCCACAGAGCAGCAGTATTGACTGGGAACCTTTTAGAATGCTGCATCTCAAACTTGCCCCAGACCTATTGAATCCAAATTGGCATTTTCAAAGATCCCCAAGTGAGAAGAATGCACCAGTCTAAATCACTGTTTAAAACTATAAAACCAGATAGGAGCAGTGGCACATACCAATTCAATCATAATTTGGGGAAAGGGGTGCAGGAAATCAGTGAGTCTCAACCTGCATATGTATATTTACCCTGCATGTGCTCTGGGTTCGTGGTTTTCCAGTTTTAAAAATACCCAGGTGAGCCGCGTGTGGTGGCACATGCCTATAATCCCAATGCTTGGGAGGCTGAGACAGGAGAATCACAGGTTCAAGGACAGTCTCGGCAACTTAGCAAGACCCTGTTTCCAAATTAAAAATAAAATAGGGCTGAGGGTGTAGCCGAGAGGTAAAATGCCCCTGTGTTCAGTCCCTAGTACCAAAAAAAAAAAAAAAAAAAAAAAATCCGTCAGGTGAAATAAACAATGAAGTAAACAATGCCTACTTTGTGTGGTAGTGAGTCTTCCTTATTAGTGGTGTGCTAGCAGGGAACAGATAACCTGAGAAAGTGCAGAGCATAGAGGTTGGGTTGCAGCAAACCTAAGGCTCCATTAATTCATTCCTTACAAGGAAAAACAGCATTTGTGGTTTATGAGGAAGTATATCCTGTTTTACTCTCATGTCAGCCTGCTGATGAGGCATAGAGAAACCATTTTGGCTATTTTGAGGATTGGATCATGGCAGAGTGAACATTTTGTGTCAGAAATATAATTTCTTTTCATACTATTGACTCTCAGTAAGACTTCAGGTCTCCTTTCCTTTGCTTTCATGCCAATAGAGCTTATTTTCAAAACATCATTTTTTTCTGGAAGCTTTCATTTGCAGGGTGTGTGTGTGTGTGTGTGTGTGTGTGTGTGTGTGTGTGTGTGTGTGTGTTAGTTACTGTGAATTGAACCCAGGCCCTAGTGCATGCTAGGAAAGCATTCTACCATGGAGCTATATTCTCAGTCTTATTTTATTTTGAAACAAGGTTTTACTAAATTGTTGAGGGTCTTGCTAAATTGCTGAGATTCACCTCGAACCTGTGATCCTCCCTTCTCAGCCTCCGAAGTACTTGAATCGTAGGCGTGTGCCACTACGCATGGCCTCCATGCCATTTTGATTCACTGTATCTGCCTGTTCCATGAGGTTCCGAGCTTGGGAGGCCTATGAGGATGTGACGATTTTCTTTTTTTCCCTTGTTTTCCTCTCCTAACCTGCATGTTTTAGATCCTCAAGAAATAAATTGAATTTGTTGCTGGTTTACACTTCCAGAAGCCTAGCCCTCAGACGAATGTCTCTCTCTTCATCTCTGCCATCAAAAGCCTAGTATTTCTGTGTAGTTAGTTGAAGAGATCTTTATGTTCCCTTCACATTTTGTTCTCAAAATTATTCCCCTCCCTCTCTCCCCCTCTCTCCCTCCATCCATCCCTCCCTCTCCCTCTCTCCCTCTCCCTCCCTCTCTCTCTCTCTCCTTATTTCCCCCTTCTCTCTGTGTTACTGGGGATTGAACTCAGGGGCATTCGACCTCTGAGCCATACACCCAGCCCCGTGTTATTTTGAAAGAAGGTCTTGCTAAGTTGCTGAGAGCCTCACTAAGTTGCTGAGGCTAGCCTGAAACCTTTGATCCTCCTGTCTCAGGCTCCCAGGTATTGAGATTATAGGCATGCACCACCAAGCCTGGCTTCTTGTTTCTCTTGAATGAGCTTCTCTTGCTTGGAGGAAAGGTCTTGGTTTTCTGAAAATCTAACCCATTGCAGGCATCTCAACCCTGTGCCTGGTTTCTGCCCTGGGCCAGCCTGCCTCTCTGGCTCCTCTTAGTATGCTGAGCCACACTGACACTTTTTTTTTTTACTGTGCTTATCTCATCCATGGGCCTTGTGTTTATTCTTATACCAATCAGAACAATTAGACATATTGTGTTCTCCTTCCATGCTTTCCTTCTCTTGCTTTGAATTATAGGATGATTAGCACTGTTTGTGTTTTCCTTAAGGAGCAGAGCATAGATGAGCTATCCAAGCCAGTCACCCCCAATGGGAGATTTGATAAATATAATGTCATTATACACTGTTGCCCCCATAGGCGTGCATTAGTTCTCAAGTTATTCTGGATAGGTCTTTGCTTATTAAAATTCTCCTTATTGTTTTTCTCATGCAAAATGATTCTTAGGCTATTGTTTGCAGAAGACAGAGCCTGGTTTGGCACCATTTAGAAAGGTTGAAAGGAACGTAGCACTAAACAATATTTGTATGCCTTTTGAGGACATAGTTCTATATCAGATGCTCCAAAATGATTGTGGAAGGAGCTCCAATCCTCACATAAGCAAACCCTTCACACATGAGAAGATTTCAGACTGTTTGAACCAGGCATGGTGGCACATGTATTTGGGAGGCTGATACAGGAGTATCACAGATTTGAGGCCAGCCTCAGCAACTTAGTGAGACCTTCAGCAACCTAGCAAGACTGTTTAAAAACAAAACAATTTTGAAATAGGACTGGGGGTGTAGCTAGGAGGTAAAACATTCCTGGGTTCCATCCTCAGTACAAAAAAGAAAAAAGATTTAAGAATATTCAAAAAGCTGTTAACAACAGCTCTTCTTTCAGTTCCCCAGCACTTGATTGATACTTATTACCCCAAAAGACACCGCAGAATGTTGTGTGTCTGTCTTTTATGTATATTTCTAAACTCCCATGGGGGTAGAGGCCATGTTTTCTGCATGTTTAATGTTCAGTACCTATGGAACTTTGGTATATTTTACACATAATGGATGTTTGTTGAATTGAATATCATGAAGTTCAAACTAGCACAGTTTCAAGTGTTAGAGAAAAGATAAGGCATTCATTCCAGTAACTTTCCTAAAGGTGAGCTTTAAGTTGAGTTTTGAAGAAAAGAAGAACATGTACAGCCAGGCGTGGTGGCACACACCTGTGATCCCAGTACTTGGGAGGCTGAGACAGGAAGATTGCAGGTTTGGGGCCAACCTCAGAAATTCATTGAGGCCCTCATCAATTTAGCAAGGCCCTGTTTTAAATAAAAAATAAAATGTAGTAGGGGTGTAGCTCAGAGGTAGAAGAATGTCCCTGGGTTCAATTTCCAGCATGAGAGAGAGAGAAAGAAAAAAAGAAGATCTAATATATATATATTAGATCTTCTTTTTTCTTTCTTTTCATATATATATATATATATATATATGAAAGACATACACTAACTCCAAATTAATAGTTACCCCTGGCTCATGCCTATACTCCCAATACTTAGAAGGCTGAGACAGGAAGATTGCAGGCTCAAAGCCAGCTTCAGCAATTTAGTGAGGCCCTATTTCCAAATAAAAAATAAAATAGGGATGGGGGTGTAGCTCAGAAGTAGAATGCCCCTGAGTTCAGTCCCCAGTACCCTCCCCCTTGTACACATACAGAAAGAAAGGAGAAAAAAAGTACCACAAATATCCTTAGAAGCAGAACCTTCTGCATTGAAAGACTTAATTTCTAAAGATTAGGGGTAAGGGAAATCCACCTCTGCCTCCTTTATAAGTTTTTGTAGTATCATTGATGACATTTATAAAAACCTTAGAAGCCACCAAATCCTGCTACCACCAATTCTGTTTGGGAATCCCTTCTTCAGTGGCCGATGTTAGATTTGTTAGGAGTCGTGTGAAAAGGGCAAGGCCTTACTATTTACCTGGGCTTATTGCCATTTTTCCAGAAAGATAAACATTCTCTCCAGATGGAAGATATTTGAATCCTTGTTTTTCCCTGGGTAAATCTGAACTTGTTGCTCTGAGTATATTGGGGTTTTGGTGTTGGTTAGGACTATAACTTACCATCTATCACTAAAGACTAGTCTCCAAAACCTGCATTCCTACATTCTATTCTAAGGGGTTAATTTATCTTTATTACAAATACCACTTGGAAGGGGAAGGTGGTGATTGTTGACTTCTAGAGGTCACCTTATCCTGTAGTAATCCAAGTATTGGACTACAGATTATAGATCTCAGGGTTAGAAAAGAGTTTTCATTGACTCCACAAACATTTATAGGGCATTGTGCAAAGGGCTGGGGCATAATGGTGAGAAAAACCAGATGTGTAACTCATCTTGCCAGAATTTCTGATCTGGCAAGGTGTGAGTCACGTAGCCATGGTCATCTTGGTTCCTGTACCTGATGCTTGAGCCCCTCCCCCAACACCATCGATGTTGTGGAGGACCAGAGAGTGTCTCCATGAGCCCTGAGCATGATCTCTTCTCTTCTGATCATCTTCTTGCTTCACATGTAACTTTAAAAGTCATCTGTAGCCGGGTGTGGTGGTACACACCTGTAATCCCAATACTTGGGAGACTGAAAACAGGAGGATCACAGGTTTGAGGCCAGCCTCATCAACTTAGCAAGGCCCTCAGGAACTTAGTGAGACTCTGTTTCAAAGTAAAAAAAACTCCTGCATTCCATCCCCAGTACCACACCCTCAAATAGCCATCCGTGTTACTGGCATTTGGGGGAAAACCTTCACTCAATTCGGGCTTCAGCTAAACATTGTTGATCACAAGTCAGCTAGACATTGTTGATCACAAGTCTGAGGATATGGTTTTAACTCAAAAGTGCCATGCTTAATAGTGGTGTGTATTAAGCCGGGCATGGTGGCGCACGCTTGTAATCCCAGCATTCGGGAGGCTGAGACCGGAGGATCCGGGTTCGCAGCCAGCCTCAGCTACCTAGTGAGGCACTCCACAACTTAGTGAGACGCTGTTTCAAAATAAAGAATAAAAAATAGGGCTGGGGGTGTAGCTCGGAGGTAGAATACCCCTGAGTTCAATCCCCAGTACCGCAAAAAAAAAAAAAAAATAGTGGTGTGTATTGTATATTACACTGAGGAAGAAGAGACGCCTATGGAGTAGGTTTACAGTTGGCCAGGTGGTTGAATGATAGAAGTGGAATTGGAATCAGAGGACAAATACAAAAGATGTTTGAATGAATTGGACTTCCATCCAGTTGAAAAGGAGAAAAAATGAGAAGTGGTTCTGTGGCCTGAGGTCGAGTGCCTAGGGCAAGCTTAGGCTCAGGATAGAAACTTGGAGTAGGCTAGGCTCCTGCTGGTCTTGCTCATTGTCCAGTCCCTAGCACCTAGCTCAGTGCCTGGTGCAGAGCAGATGCTCAAGAGGCATTCGATGAATGAATAAACAGAACAGAGATAATTCAAAGGGAAGTAGGTTTGATCTAGAAGAATGACCAGGTTTCTTATTCATTTAGTAAGCAAACACTGAATTTGGTAAGGTAGATGAAGGGTTTTTCATGGTGACAACTCTGCCCCATCACCATCAAAAGGAGAAGTTAGCTGGGCATGGTGGTACCCGCCTGTAATCCCAGCACTTGGGAGGCTGAGACAGGAGGATCACAAGTTCAAGACCAGCCTAAGCAACCTAGTGAGACTCTCAGCAACCTAGCAAGACCCTGTTTCAAAACAAAACAAAATAATAATAATAAGGAGTAGGGGGTATAGCTAGGAGGGAGAATGACTCTGTGTTCGATCCCCAATACCACAAAGAGAAAAAAGAAGAAGGTGAAGAAGAGCAATGTGTTAATGAGCTTTTGTGAAGTGTAATTTTCTTATACTTGGCCAGTTGTTGCAAAGCCCTTCTTAATTTTGACAAGCTTAAGCCAGGCATGGTGGCTCATCCCTGTGATCCCAGTACTTGGGAAGCTAAGACAGGAGAATCGCAGATTGTTGGTCAGTCTTCACCACTTAGGGAGACCCTGTTTCAAAATAAATTTTTTTTAAAGAGCTGGGGTATAAAACACCCCTGGTTGAGCTGGGCATGGTGGTGCATGCTTGTAATCCCAGTGCTTGGGAGGCTGAGACCGGAGGATCCGGGTTTGGGGCCATCCTCAGCTACTTAGTGAGGCCCTCTGCAACTTAGTGAGACTCTGTTTCAAAATAAAGAATAAAAAATAGGACTGGGAGTGTAGCTCGGAGGTAGCATGCCCCTGAGTTCAATTCCCAGTACCACAAAAATAAATAAATAAATAAATAAATAACCCCTGGCTTCAATCCCCAGTACCAAATAATAATGATAATTTTGACAAGCTTTATGACAGGCTAACGAAAAGAGGACATCCATTCATGTGATATTTTCTAAGCCACTTTGCAAGTTAATAAAATGCTTTTATTTCAGTAAAATTAAAATGAAGAAAATGTACATCCTCTCATCTTCAAGGAAATAAGAAGACTTTATTAATTCAGGGCTTCTTTTTTTTTGTACTGGGGATTGAACTCAGCTGCATTCTAACTACAAGCTCCACTTCTTTTATTTTGAAACAGGATCTCACTAAGTTACTGAGGCTGGACTCAAACCTGCCATCCTCCTGTCTCAGCTCCCAAGTCCTGGGATTAATGGCGTGTGGCACCATGCCCAGCTGATTCTGAGCATCTAAAAGCAGCATTGCACTGGGGCCTGCTGGCAGCTCAGGCACACTTACGCTTTTGTTCCCCCCGCCCTGACATTGGGGTCTGTGCTGACTTAGCAATCATCATCATATGGATAGCAGCCTCAAGGAGAGGCTTCCATTCTCTCTCAAAGGGGTGGCAGACCCCTCTGGAGGTTGCTTACCCACATTTCTCACTCTCTGCTCTCTCGTTTCTAGGACTGCATCGACGTGGGCTGGTGGGAAGGAGAGCTCAACGGCAGGCGAGGAGTGTTCCCTGATAACTTCGTCAAGTTGCTTCCACCGGACTTTGACAAGGAGGGGAATGTAAGTCTCCGTGACTTTGGTCTCAGCACGCCACACGCTATCCGGATTGCAGCTTGGTGGCTTGAGATGGCTTGGGATAGCGGATGGAGGAAGTTTGGTGTAAAGATGCAGAGCACTGGCATTGGAATGTTTGATGGGCCTGGGTTCTGAGTCATTAGCTGCATTTACCCTATACCCTCTGACTAGTCCATTGTAGAACTCACCTGCCAGCTGGGGGCAGTGACCCCTATTCTAGAGCTATGTGGATAAAGAAGATAATGTGCATGGGACATTTAGTGCTGTGCCTGGTACATTTGAGCACCTGAACAAATTGTGAGAACCCTGGGGCGTCTGATTGATAGGTGTACTGCCTGTGTCCTACATAGCATGGTCCTCGAGGGTAGTGAAGTAGCCGATATCATTATGAGGCTGAGGATGCAGAACAAGGCCTGCTAATCTTCCTATGCTCTGTGTGTGTGTGTGTGTGTGTGTGTGTGTGTGTGTGTGTGTGTGTACATACACACCTCTTATCCCTGTTTTTTTCTTTCTGGGGATCCATTTGATGATGCTACAGTCCAAAGGAGCCAGTCCATTTCTGTTTGCCTTGGTCCATGTATACTTTCTCTCTGCTATGTAAGAAGAAATGTTGAAAAACTGGAAGCAGCCGGGCATGATCATGCACACCATAATTCTAGTACTTGGGAGGCTGAGACAGGAGGTTCGAGGACAGCCTAAGCATATTAGTGAAGCCCCTCAGTAATTTAGTGAGACTCTGTTTCAAAATAAAAACTAAAATGGGGTTGGAGATGTAGCTCAGAGGTAGAATGCCCCTGAGTTCAACCCCCAATACCAAAAGAAAAATAAAAAGAAAAGATAGAAATGCCTTACAGTCTGAGGGGGCAGCAGTTCAATCATATTCATCCCACTCTTTACCTCAGGGCTCTTTGCTCAGATTTTTGTATGATCTCTACCCACCTCTCCTGGCCTGGTCTTCTTCACGGTCACGGGGGCTCTGTTACTGGAACATGCTGAACCTTTCCTTGACACATAATCATTGCAATAGAGCTGATGTAGCTGGAGGATAGGTACAATACTGATAAATTAGTTGCCAAGAATACTAAACCAAGCCGGGCACAGAGGCACACGCCAGTAATCCTAGTACTTAGGAGGCTGAGACAGGAGGATCACAAGTTGAAGACAAGCCTCAGCAATAGAGAGACTCTCAGCAACCTAGCAAGGCCCTGTTTCAAAAAAGAACGGGCTAGAGTGCAGCTCAATGGTAGAGCGTCTGTGGGTTCAAGCCCCACTATCACACACACACACACACACACACACACACACACACACACACACACACACAAATACTAAACCAGCATTTAGTGGTGCACGTGTGTTTTGATGAAATTGTTTAAGATGCTAGTGTTGGCATCTGCCAAGATCATTAGATCTTAGATGATCAACTCAGCAGATCATTAGATGGGTTTGAAGTCCAAGGCTAGACATTTTAGGCTTTTTGGTAGATTGCTTTCTTGTATTTTTTAGGTGAAGAATGCTCTGTTCTACACCTGTTATTCTTTATTGGGATCTGAGTTTGGGTTCTAGAGAATCTGGATTCTGCTTCCTCATGTTTTCTAGATCTGTGGTACTTAAAATATGGTCCATGGACCAGCGACATCAATATCTCCTGGGTGATTGTTAGAGATGCTCAGACCCTGTCCTGGATATTATATATCAGAACCTGCATTTCTAACAAGATTCCTGAGTGGTCTACTTGGGAAATGCTGGTATGAAGCAGGTAGCTAAGTGCTGACAACCCCTTCCACTTCCCTGCATATTTTAGGAGGGAAATAAATTCGCACTGCAAAGGAAAGCTTGTCATTCACTAAGGAAAATTTCCACTATGCAAAAATTACTACAAATATTTTTACTAATGACTACAGCAATGGCGGATTGTCACATTGACAGCAAACCCATCACTGAGAAAAGCAGTTCTTAAACATTTGGTAATGACTGGATAGGAGATGTTTTGAAATAACAGGACTCGGGAATGAGGTTTGACAACATTTATAGAATATCATGGTTGTGACTCTAGGCTGGGGCATCAGAAAGATTTGGGTTTAAATTCACCCACTGTCTGAAAGTCTTTAAGCATCACTATTTCCACCTATAAAATTGTAAAAAAAATAATAATAAATAACCATATCTACCCTGTGGAACAGTTGAGAAGACTGATTGAGTAATGCACATGAATTTCTTAACAGAGTATCTGGTAGGTGGTTAGTCCCCAGCGTAAATTAAATGTTCCAGTCATTGTAATTACAATTACAAAGCTGGGCACAGTGGTGCACTCCTATCATCCTAGTACTTGGGAGTCTAAGACAGGAGGATTGCAGGTTCAAGGACAGACTCGGAAACTTAGTAAAGCCCTTAGCAACTTAGTGAGATACTGTTTCAAAAGAAAAAAGTTAAATAAGGCAGGGAGTGTAGCTCAGAGATATAACGCCCTGGATTCAATTCCTATTACTGCAAAAAGAAAAAGAGAAGAGTGGGAAAAGGCTCCACTCAGAACTGTGAAACTACACTAGAATGCTGACTCTGGCTCATTCTGCTTCAGCAGATCAAATCAACCCATTTATCTTGGTGTTTTGGTTACTTTCCCTTAGAATCCAAATGCATCTAAGAGATTTGATGAATAGATATAAAAAAGACAGTCAGTGATATATAAAAACCATTGTAAAGACTAGCAAGCACAGGATGGCATAATGTCTCTCTCTCTCTCTCTCTCTCTCTCTCTCTCTCTCTGGATTGATCTCAGGGGCATTCTATCTCTGGGTTACACCCCCAGCCCTATTTCATTTTCTTTTAAAACAGGGTCTCAACTGATTTGCTGAGGGCCTCGCTAAGTTGCTGAGGCTGACTTCAAACCTGCGATCCTCCTGCCTCAGCCTCCCAAGTACAGGCATGTGCCACCACACCCAGTTATCTTTTCATATATATAATTGTCCAGATATTATGCCTCATAATTCAGTTTTGATTTCATTCATTCTCTCAGTATTTACTGAGTCCTTTCTCTGGGCAGTAGATTGGAAGTGAGGCATACAGACAGTTGCTGCCCTTGTGGGCTTAGAGTTAGATAGCAAGTCTGGTATTGGAAGCCATTGAGGCTAGCCAGGCTTTTCTGAAATGATATTCCATGTAGCCTGAGTGAGCAGTGGCAAGGAGCCATCCAGACTACCCATTGCCTCCTTCTCGACTATCTTTTTGAGGCTGCTATAAGCTACTCATGTCCTAAAGCACTGGGATACCAAACCCTCTTTGGAAACGCTTCTCCTTTTGGCCAAGAAGTCTTAACAAATATGCCATCCTGCTAGACATGTACTGCCTTATTGGTTCTGGCTGCGGCAGTATGACTTACTTTTTTTTTAAATTGACTGATAAAATTGCACGTATTTAGCATGTACAATACAATGTTTCCAAGTGCAGTCAGCTTCCTGTATCTGCAGGTTCCGTATCCATGGATTCAACCAACCACAGATCGAAAATATTCAAAAATAAATTCATCTGTACCGAACATATACACCCTTTAAAATTGTCATTCCCTGAAAAGATAGTATGACAGCCAGGTGTGGTGGCACATGCCTATAATCTCAGTACTTGGGAGGCTGAAACAGGAAGACTGCAGGTTTAAGACCAGCCTCAGCAACTCTGTGAGATCCTCAGCAACTTAGTGAAACCTTGTTTCAAAACTAAAATAATAGCCGGGCGTGGTGGCACATGCTTATAATCCCAGCATTTGGGAGGCTGAGACCAGAGGATCCAGGTTCGAGGCCAGCCTCAGCTACCTAGTGAGGTACTCCGCAACTTAGTGAGACCCTGTTTCAAAATAAAGAATAGGACTAGGGGTATAGCTCGGAAGTAGAATGCCCCTGAGTTCAATCCCAGTACCCCCCCCCACACACACACAAAAAAAAACTAAAATAATAAGAGACTGGGGGTGTAGCTCAGAGTTAGAATACCCCTAGGTTCCATCCCTAGGACACACACACATACACACACACAGTATGGCAAATATATGCATGGCACCTATACTGTATTTGGTGTTATAAGTAATGCAGAGATGGTATAAAGTATACAAGAGGATGTGCTTATGTTATATGTAAATACTACACCACTTTAGTGCTTGAGCCTCGATGGATTTTGGTATCCACAGGGGTTCCTGGAACTAATCCCCCGCAAATATATTTTGCAGAATGACTGCACCCAGTTAATTAATATATGCATCACATTGTTTAGTTATCATTTCTATTGTGACAGGCAGTGTGGTTTTGAGGACTAAGGTAAAAATCTGAATCAATCTTTTAACAAATGAGCAAAATCTGCCATTGCAGCCACTGCCTTTTAGCTCCCAGTCTTATTTTAGTGGGGCACTAAATTCACTCAGGCGAGGCGGACTCTGCAGTGTACTTTTCTAGAAGCTGTGTTACATAAGATATTAAGGACAGCACTTCATCGGGAGAGCGAGGTTGTCAGTATGAGTGGACTCAGCGTGGCACGCTTGTTGGGGCATAAATGCTCTAACCCTCCACAAGCAGCCACCATCTCTTTGATAAGTCTTTTAACCTTGTCCCTACGAAGCAGAAAATGCAATTTTAGGGAAACAATAGTCCTACCTGCCAGATAAAGTCATGCCGACAGCTGAAAAGTATTGCATAATATGACATTTAGCTTTGAGAAAATCCAAAGTATACCACCCTTTCTCACCGCCTTTGGCCTATCAAACCAGCCAGCCAGCTTTGCATCGGTCCTTCTGGCAGCCTTCAGTGCTACACCCAGCACGTTGGCGAGTTGGTGACAACATGACTAGAGACAGGGCTGTCATTTGCTGAGTTGATGGTGTAAAGATGATTAGAATCGTTAGCGCGAAGGCACCGTGTGAACGGCAGAGTCTGAAACATTCTGCTGCCGGTTTCAGCACATGTCATCTTGTCGTGCCAGCGGCTTGGGGCTGCAATCATCCACCCAGAAAAGAGGGGACAGTTTGCGATAATTAGGGTAGACAGAAGCAAATGACATTTCTTTAACTCCAGGCCACGTTTTTATTTTTATATTTTTGGTAGTATGCTTTGAAACCAGGGCATGCTACCTCAGAACTACGCCCCAGCTCTTCTTTTTTTTTTAATTTTGGAAATGGGGTCTTGCTGAGTTGCTGAGGTTGGCCTCGAACCTGTGACCCTCCTGTGTTAGCCTCCCACCTACTGGGATTACAGGCATGTACCAGCATGCCCAGCAACTGCAGACCTCTTGACTCAGTGGGCCTTATCCCAAGGCTGATGGATTTGCTGGATTGTTGGGGGGAGGGGGGATGGACTCCGTTGGTTAGCACTAGGCCTTTGGAATTCCTGGTGGCTTTTCTTCCTGAGAGTGCTTAGCGGATTTGCTCTCTGGGGTAACAAATGCTTTGAGACTTTTACTCAAGATATTCCAGGAAAGCACTGTTGATCTCTTGGTGCATATTTTTGAGCAATTATATAAGGTATTTATGAGAGAACCTAGATTCAATGACTCTCTGTTTACTTTGGGCCTTGACAGTAAAACTAAACATCAGAATGGAAACATTCAATATTCTGAGAGCTCTAATGAAGCAATGTGTGTGCTCTGTCATTATTACTGAAGGATAATAGGGAATTTGGACTCTCAGGAACAGCAGAAGCAACTTCTCACTTTTGTTATTAAAAAAAAAAAAAAAAAAAAACTGAGCCGGGCGTGGTGGCGCACGCTTGTAATCCCAGCATTCGGGAGGTTGAGACCAGAGGATCCGGGTTCACGGCCAGCCTCAGCTACCTAGTGAGGCACTCCGCAACTTAGTGAGACTCGGTTTCAAAATAAAGAATACAAAATAGGACTGGGGGTATAGCTTGGAGGTAGAATGCCCCTGAGTTCAATCCCCAGTACCTCAAAAAAAAAAAAAAAAACAACTGAATAAGTCAGCATTTGGGAGGTTGAGACCTGAGGATCCGGGTTTGCGGCCAGCCTCAGCTACCTAGTGAGACACTCCGCAACTTAGTGAGACCCTGTTTCAAAATAAAGAATAAAAAATAGGAAATAGGGCTGGGGGTATAGCTCAGAGGTAGAATACCCCTGGGTTCAATCCCCAGTACCACACACACACAAAAAAAAGCTGAATAAGTATTCTGAAAGACAGCATTTCTGAAAGATAGTGTTTCAGCTGGGCGTGGTAGCACATGCCTGTAATCCCAGTACATGGGAGGCTGAGACCGGAGGATCATAGTAGGTTCAAGGACAGCCTCAGCAACTTATCGACATCTGGTTTCTAAATAAAAAGGGCTGGGGATGTAGCTCAGAGGTAGGATGTTTTCAACATATCTAGTACCACACACACATTGCATACACACACAAAAAGAGTGTTCCAAGAAAGTCTCAGGCTGAGGAAAAACGGGTCACAACAGCATAGGTGGCATTATAGTGCTACCCTGCGTTGATGGGGAGGGCTCTTCAGATTTTTTGCCTTGTTCCCCTAGGTGTTTCCCCAGTGCATGTGCATGTGCTACAGCAGAGGGTCTGCCTCTCAACTCCAGGGACTATCCTTGTGACTGTGATTCAGGCTTGCCTTTGCCAAATCACAGACTCACCGGAGTAGCAGGCTGTCAGCTTCCTAATCCCAGCACAAACCGAGATGTCGGCCAGTCTGGAACACATGGCTCCACCTGCCCTGAGCATTCATCCCCTGTGGACCTGATGCCCTAGGAGCCAGTTTCCACTAGAAACTCCATTTATCTTGTAGGGAAAAGAATCAAAAAGAAAGGACTTAGTTGTTCTTACCAAAGGCCTGACAGATATCTCTTAAGGCCCTCCTCACACACCAAAGGGAAACATTTGCCAAGGAAGCCGTATTCTGAGTTCGGCTAAGCCCAGCTAATGCTTGTTAGAGGACTGGACTGTTGGCTTCAGCAATCCTGCCTTTTCCATTCTTGTGACTGACTGTACCCTTCCTACGTGAATCAGTCACCAGACACATTGTAATATGGTCAGTCAGAGTTCCCTTATTTTCAGTTACAGCTATGTGCCAACCCAGCCTCTTGAAATTGTTCTAAGCCAGGCATGGTGGCACTTGCCTATAATCCCAGTACTTGGGAGGCTGAGATAGGAGGATCGCAGGTTTGAGGACAGCCTCAGCAACTTAGCAAGGCCCTGTTTCAAAAGGAAATAGGCCTAGGGGTGTGCCTCAAATGTAGAACACCTCTAGGTTCAGTCCCCAGTACAAATAAATAAATAAATAAATAAATAAATAAATAAATAAATAAATAAATAAATAAATAAATAAATAAAAACCCTTGTCAGGTGTAATGGTACTCACCTGTAATCCCAGTACTTGGGAGGCTGAGACAAGAGGATCACAGGTTTGAGGCCTGCCTCAGCAACTTAGTGAGACCCTATTTCAAAATGCAAAATAAAATAGGGCGGGAGGTGTAGTTTGGAGATAGAATGCCCCTGGGTTCAATCCACAGTACCAAAAAGAGGGAGAGAGGGAAAGGGAGACGGAGAGAGAGAGGGATGAAGGGGAGGGGGGGAGAGCGATCATGAAGGCACTACCCTCATGAATGGATTAATTCATTTCTAGAGAGACCACATTAGTTCTCTTGAGACTGAATTAGTTTGCATGAGAGAAGGTTGATACAAAGCAAGCCTGGCACCTTCCTTTGGTCTTCTCTTGCACATGGGCTCCTTTTGCCTGAACCCACTTCCCTTTCTACTTTCTGCCGTGAGTTGAAGCAGCATGAATCCCTGACCAGAGGCCAAGCAGATACTGGCACCACGTTTTTGAACTTCCAGAACCATGAGCCAAAATAAACTTCTTGTCTGCATATATTTCCCAGTCTCGGGTTATCTGTTTTAGCAACAGAAAATGGACTGAGCTATCCCATAGCATGTACCCAGCCATGAGGGTACACTCCTGATTGTTTCCAACAAAGCACATCTTAGGAACCAGAGCTCTGAAGGCAAACTGGCTCAGACCAAAATTCCTGCCAGGAAGAACAGAGAGCAGCGGATGGGCTCTTTTGCTTGGAGCTGGCCAGTCTTGCCAAACAAAAGGCAGAATCGATTCTGAAATCCTTCAGCAGGAAGCAGAGCTTGCCTTCCTGCTGTCCTCACTCAGGAACACTCAGATCTATTTCCTTCCTGGTAGTTTAATGGTAAAGTTCAAATCTAGCAAATCTATCCTTTGAAGGATGATGTTGGTGTCTACTTCCAAGCCAACAACTCCACAAGCAGGCAGATGTGGACACAGACACACTTCGGCCTATGTGCTCTGCATACACAAAGACCACAGAAAGCATTTGACTTTCCTAGAAACCAAAAAATGTTGGCTCAGTGATTGTGTTAACATTTACATGTTGGCTCTTTGTGTGTGTGTGTGTGTGTGTGTGTGGTCCTAGGGATTGAACCCAGGGGCTCTCTACCACTGAGCTACACCCCCAGCCCTTTTGATTTTTTATTTTGAAACAAGGTCTTGCTAAGTTGCTCAGGCTGGCCTTGAACCTGCAATCCTCCTGTCTAGCCTCCCAAGTACAGGGATTATAGGCTTCATGCCCAAGCTTTTCAAACACTGTTAGTACATTTCCCGGCCTCCCTCCCTGCCCCCTTCTTTCCTTCCCTGTCACATTTTCTGTATCTGCTACATGCCAAATCTAACACAACATTAAGGGTTGTTTTTTTCTTTGCCCAGTAAACTTGGAAAACATGATGACTTGTAATTGTCCTTTTTTTTAATTGGGGCTGTGTGGTTTGAGGCAAGGTCGCTGGGGTAACGGCCTCTGCTGGAGGAGGCTCATGTGAAATTGGTTAGAGAAAATGTCAAGCCAGCAAGGAGTGAAGAGACGTCCAGGGGTAGGCGTTGTTGGGACCTGGCTGGGGAGAATTAGGCCACAGGGTGTTGGCAGTTTCGTGAATAAGAAATCACTCTGATCCTGAGGTGCAGGAAGGTTAATTGGCAGAGTTTCAGTGATGACTTCATTAGGTAAACACACATCCATCCCCAGTCTGATTTACACAAAGACAGAGAAGGGAGGAAGGGAAAGGAAGAAGTCTATGGACAGCTGGATGGGGCTGACCAAGAGCAGAAATATCCGCTCAGTGTAGGGCCTGCATACAGGGAAGACAGCCCTCAGAGAAGCTTGCTTCTGTTATAATAGATTTAGTCTGTACTCATATAGACAATATGTAAAAAAGAAACATTAAAAAGGCAATGAATGCATATGCACGTACACATTCAAAATCCTACTAGCCAGCTGGATGTGGCTCACACGCCTGTAATCCCAGTACTTGGGAGGCTGGGACAAGTGGATTGCAGGTTTGAGGCCAGCCTCAGCAACTTAATGAGGCCCTCCACAACTTAGTGAGACCCTGTTTCAAAAATAAAGAATTAAAATATAGAGCTGGGGATATAGCCCAGAGGTAGAAAGTCCCTGGGTTCAATCCCCATTACCCTCTCCCCTCCCCCTGCCCACACTCACAAAATCCTACTAATTAGAGATCCCCACTTTAATTTCTTTCCAGTCTTTTTCTCTTTCTGTAAATGTATCAGAGTTGAGCTCATAGCATAGTTGCAATTTGATACCTATTTTCTTCTTCCAGCTTTAACATGATACAGATCCCTGAGCTTTTGTGAATTTCTTGTGGGTATTGCAGGATGGACCCTTCACAGTGGTTAAGAGCACACGATGGGTCAGACAGATTCATTCTCCACTCCCAGCATCCCTCCCCCCCACCTCATTTAATACCCTGAAGACCTTGGGAAATGACTTTATCTCCCAAAGCCTCAATTATTTCAACAAAAGAATGGGTATACTAATATCTCCAGCTCATGAACTTATCAAAAGGATTAGTAAGTCAGAACTTACTAACTGTCTGCTTGTGAAACCACCTCCTCCCAAGAGGAAAAGACTATTAGTCACTATATATAGATGAGAAGGGATAGTGAGGTGAGGTCGCCTGCACATCGTCCACGGTTCATAATGGACAGGGATACGTAGTAACAGTCAGATTGCAGATCCGTGTCTCTTGCCCACTTTGCTATACTGTGTACTCAGAACAATTTGGCCAAATTGACAAGCTAGTGAGTGAAGAAAGGGCTGAGAAGTTATTGAATCCCAATCCTATGTGCTTTGATGCCCTTAGTAGGTTCCTTATGGGTCTAATATCCTCTGGATTTTACTTAAAGCCATTACTTCCTTTGGCCAAGTGCTGCATCAGGTACTAGTGGGTGCAGGCAGGGCTGGGCATGTGTCTTGGCTGGCTCCTGTACTAATACCACAATATTGCATCATAAGAGAACAGAAGAGGCAGGTGTGGTGGTGCACTCCTATAATCCTAGCACTTGGGAGACTGAGACAGGAAGATTGCAGGTTTGAGGCCAGCCCCAGCAATTTAGTAAGGTTCTCTGCAACTTAGTGAGACCCTATTTCAAAATTTTAAAAAGTATTAAAATAGGGCTGGAGGTATAGCTCAGAGGTAGAATGCCCCTGAGTTTAATCTCCAGTAACCCCCCCCCCCCAAAGAGAACAGAAGACAGTCTGGGGAGCTGTTGGAATCACAAGTATATGAGGCCCAGAGAGGGTGAGAAGTGTTGGCAGCAACCTGGATCATGTGCTTGAATCTTCCTGGCCCTGTCCTTCCTTAACGATTTTGACATTGAGCCAGTTCTTACCTTGGCCATGACTGCCACCCCTTTGCCATTAGCATGGCTGTCCAAGATGGTGCCCTGGCTGCATTCTACAGCCCCTGAATAATTTGCCAAGTCTGACCTGCCTATCTCCCCCCTCCAGTCAATCCTGGGTGACAAGGAGACACTGGCCACTCTGGAATCGGTTCAGGGATAAATGCCATTGATTGCATTGCTGCTGCTGTTGTCCCCTACCGAGTGACAGCATGCGAGAGAAAAGCAAATAGCAGCTGATTTGCAGAAAGCCAAAACCTTCCATTCCGGTTTATCACATGTGACAGGGTGTGACTGGTCTGTGAGGGACCTCACAAATGGCCTGCCAGCCCTGGCATGGAAAGGGGCAGAAGGCTCAGAACCTGGCCTGGCCACAGAGGACCGTCAGCCTGCTTTTGCATCTGCTCATCCCTAGCAGATCCGATTTTGAGTCTTCACGGTGACTCTTTTCAAATTGCTTGGTTGTTCAGCAGATTCAATCTTAATTGCAAATGTGGTTTCAGCGTAGGAGTACCATTGTGCTTGCTGGTTTCAGGCCATTTTTTTGCTGAGCCGTGCTTTTCCAGAAGGCTGTTGCAAATTTAGAAAGGGGGAAATGGCATTTCATTTGTCGATGGAGGTTGTGTTTTGCCCAATGCATGTATTTCAGTGTTTGTTTAGAGGTGCCAAAAGCTGACGTCCCTGGAGAGAAAATTGCTCAATTTTTTTGGAGTGGTTCCCTAAATTGTCCACGCTGCTCATAGAAAACAATGTCTGTGGTCCTTCTGTGAGGGGACAGCTTGCCAACAGTCTCATGTGGTGTCATTTTGATTAATTTTTCAGAGACCCAAGAAACCACCGCCTCCATCCGCTCCTGTCATCAAGCAAGGGGCAGGTAATGTACCTTTCAGTTCTATCAACTACAGTGCACATCTTTCTTTTACATATATTCAAATTGTTCCTGGTAGAGCTGAAGATTCCTGGATTCAGAAGTCACAGGTTGCCAAACTGGGAAGTTCTGATTTGATCTCAGCCTGCAAGTTTTAAATACACTGCTGTTTTTCCTTAACAAACAAACAAACAAAACATATTACATAAAATGTGTGCCCAATACAGTGCAAAAATCAGGGCTTCCAAAGAAAATGGTCTGAAAGAACTTTAAAATTAGCCAACTTTAGCCGAGTGCGGTGGCACATACCTGTAATTCCACTACTTGGGAGCCTGAGACAGGAGGATCTCAGGTTTGAGGCCAGCCTCAGCAACTTAGCAAAACCCTGTTTCAAAATAAAAATGAAAATGAAAAAGGGCTGGGGGTGTAGCTTGGAGGTGGAATTCCCCTGAGTTCAATCTCCAGTACCCCCCCACACTAACCAATTTTGTTTGTTTGTTTTCAATCAATCGTTTTTGAGAAGAGAAGAACCTGATATTGTCCTGCTTCTCCTGTGCCCAGTTGGAGGGTCAGCTTTGAAAAAATTGTTTCTCATGGGACATAGCGTCACTTCGCATGAACAGTGTTGCTGGATTTTTAACATCTATCTAGTGTGGTTAACCTAAATGTATACTTATTTCACTTACTCCCAACAAAAAGATGTTTTTCAGCCATAAATACTTTTGCTCCTCATTATTTTATAATCTTGAATAGTTTACCTTTTCTGTATAGTTCAGATATTAAGGTTAAATAATATAGGAAGACTTGGTATTTTTACATGTTTGGTAACTCATACCTAAAGAAAATGATTTTGTATTTCCCAATAGAAATCTTTAGAATTGTTACATTAAATTGTGGGGAGAAATTCTCCTATGAATAACTAGTTATTCTCCTATGAATAACAACTAGCTGGGTATGGTGGTGCAGGCCTTTAATCCCAGTACTTTGGAAGCTGAGACAGGAACATCCCAGGTTCAAGGCCAGCCTCAGCAACTTAGGGAGACCCCATTTCAAAGTAAAAAATGGAGAGAACTGGAAAATATTATGTTAAGTGAGATTAGTCAGTCACAAAAAGTAAAAAATCAAAAGCTCTTCCTAATATGCAGAAACTAGGGAGAAAGTGGGTCATAGGAGGGACTCTAGACAAAGAAGGAGAAACCTTAGATGAGCAAAGAAGATGACCTAACTGAATGTGATGCGAGGGAGGGAGAGGGAAACACCCTAATGCACACGATGTACATTCACAAACATATCAAAGTCAATCACTAAACCAAACATGAGAAGGGGGAGGAGGGGAGGAATGGGATGGAATTTGGGGAAGGGTCGAATGAAACTTCTGTACATGTACGCCTCTACCAGCTTGTACCTTATAAAGATGTATGATTACAATGCACCAATTGAAAAGAAAGTGCTAGGGGTATAGCTTGGAGGTAACAATGTCCCTGGGTTCAATTCCCAGTACCAAAAAAAAAGAAAGAAAAAAATAACAACTAAACTGAGAGTGCACATCTGTAATCCCAGTATTTGGAAGGTTGAAACAGGAGGATTGCAGGTTCAAGGCCAGCACCTGGTCATTTATCAAGATCCTGTTTCAAAAAATAAAAAGAGCTGGGGGTATAGGTCAGTGATAGAACACCCCTGGCTTCAGTCCCCAGTTCCACAAAAAAAAGTAACAGCAAAAACAGAAGAAGAGTAGGAGAATTTTTAGTTTTATATATCCACAATTAAGATTTTTCTATAGCATTTAAAGTATGAATAAGTTTCCAGATTACTTTGTAAATCTATTAAGAAGTGATTTTTTTTTAAAAAAATGCTTTTTTGACCCACCAAATTGGGGGAAATGAACTTCACCCCAAACTCCTTTGTCATTTTCTTGGGTATAATTGAGAATTACAGAGATTAAGCCCCGAAATGGGATACTAATTACATCTCCTACTCCGCCCTTGTCTGTGTTGGCATTGAGTAGGTTCATTTTGCCACCTAGTGGCTCTGGCTATATAAATATTTTATTGTGCTGAGATTAAAGCACACTATTTATGTATTTTTCTCTGAAGACCCTTTTCCCTAGAGGCCTTGGCAACCAACTGGAGACCAAGGGGATAGATGAGGGGTCTGAGGCTCCAGCAACTTAGAATATAATAACTAGGATTGGATTCTTCAAGATAGTCAAATTGTCAATTCTTTCTGTGTCTCTAGAAATGATACTGAACTTCTCCACTATCCTGTGGAGACTACACTGTAGCATGGTAGGCAAATTCTTATTCTTTTTGAAATGATTTTACCAACACTTGTGATGGGTCCCCGTTGAGCAAAGCAAGATGGTATTTCATCTTCCAAGACTACATCTGCTCATTTATCCTGCTGAAGGCTCTTGGGAACTGCTTTGCAACGAGGAGGTAGATATTCATATTTTCCCCATCATCAACTTTCCTTGGCCAAAAAATTCATATAAAATTGATATAAATGAGATGCAGTGTTTAATTTGTAGTGAGTCATTAAAGGGATTCAGGCTAGCTGTGTGTTCAGTGGATTTGATTTTCCTTTGGTGCCAGGGATTGAACCCAGGGGCATTCTACCTCTGAGCTACCCCCCCCAGCCCTTTCCATTATTTATTTTTCAAACAGGGTCTTGTTAATTGGGTGAGGGTCTCACTAAGTTTCTAAGGCTAACCATGAATTTACAATCTCCTGTCTCAACCTCCCAAGTATTGTGATTACAGACATGCACCACCATGCCCAGCTCATATCTCACCTCTTAATGGGAGGGGTATCAAACAATTCTAGATCATATTTTAAAATTACTATAAGATGAAATACAGGTCCTTGTTAAACCCTTTTTATTTGCGGAGCATAATACACAGTGGTCCCGTGTGTGTGTGTGTGTGTGTGTGTGTGTGTGTGTGTGTGTGTGTGTGTGTATTACTGGGGATTGAATCCAGGGGCAGTCTACCTCTGAGCTATACCTCAAGTCCTTTTTATTTATTTTTTTTTGAAGTAGGATCTCTCTAAGTTGCACAAGGCCTTGCTAAGTTGCTGAGGTTGATCCCAAACCTGGGATCCTCCTGCCTCAGCCTCCCTAGTGCTGGGATTATAGGTGTGTGCCACCATCCCCCACTTATTTGTATATTTTTATGAGTGACTTGTTTATTTCCAGTCGTTCCCCATCCCCACACAGTGATATCCTCTGACTATTTTTATGCCTAATGAAGTCAGGTTTAAATATCAGAAAATATTAGTGGTATTTTTATGAATTAAGGATGTATAGAAAAACAAACTTAATCACACAGGCTAGAAATGACTTTCACTATTTCTAAGCAACTCATGTTAACCAAGTAACACCAATACCCAGTTCAGGAAAAAAATAATTGGCATTATTATACCTGATGATATATAAATACTGATATATCTAATCAATGAATAAACAAAAAAATTCTGATCACTGTTATCCTTTCCCTCCCAGGTACCACAGAGAGAAAACATGAACTTAAAAAGATACCTCCTGAAAGACCAGAAACACTGCCCAACAGAACAGAAGAGAAAGGTAGGAAATCAATTCTTCTTTAGTGCTTCTAGAACAGTGCCTAGTGCTCAGGGTGCTCATTCACTGTTGATGGATAGATTTGGTTTAGTGAAATTACTATCCAGAGCCATGCGTGGTGGTGCATGCCTGTAATCCCAGTACTTGGGAGGCTGTCACAGGAGGATCCTAGGTTTGCAGCCAGCCTTAGCAACTTAGTAAAACTCCCAGCAACCTAATAGGACCCTGTTTCCAAATAAAAAATAAAATAGGGCTGGAGTATAGCTCAGGGGTAGAATGCCCCTGGGTTCAATTCCCAGTAACAAAAGAAGAGAAAAGAAAAGAAAAAAAATCCTATCTAGACAAATGGAAGCTTTCTTCCTTGGTCACTGCTGGGCCCTTGACTCTGGTAAATAATGTTGCAGTCACTTGTCGTTGATCAAGAATATTTGGGGTCAGAGGGAGGGTGACACTACAGTCCTGGGAGAAGCAGCTCAGTGCTCAGAGTCTCCTGAAGGTGGTAAAAAATGTCACTGGCAGGGAAGTGGCTTAACCCATCTCACACAGTTTTACAAATGTGTTTGATACCCACCATGCCAAGATCTGCATGCTGTGGAAGAACTCATTTCACTTGTTGTCTACAATTTGATTGATCACATTTTCTATGGGGAAAGTGTTATGTTATTATATAAGAACAGGAGACCAAGCAAATTCCATTTTAAAAATGTTATTTTGAAGTCATAAGAGAAATGCTAAATGAATGAACATAATTACTTGGAGGTGCTCCGTGGTGATCTCATAAGATTTTAAATGTAAAAATATAATATCTCATATCAGCCTGCTAAGTTTTACCAACACTGCAAGCTATTGAGTATCATACCTCTTGCCAGGGTTGGTGGTGCATGCCTGTAATCCTAGTAGTTGGGAGACTGAGACAGGAGGATCGCAGGTTTGAGGCCAACACATGATAACTTAGCAAGACCCTCAGTAACTTAGGGAGATCCTTTTCCAAAGTAAAAAGGGCTGGGGTGCAGCTCAGTGACAGAGCACCACTGGGTTCAATCCTCAGTACCACCCATACACATATACACAAACATAAGAATCTATATCTCTTTCCCAGTGAACAGGTAGAATTTGACTTTTAGATCCTCATTGTGAAGGGCACATCTGTATCACATACATACATACATACATACACACACACACACACACACACACACATGCACACACACCATCATCATCATCATCATTAAAAAAACAGCCATTGAGTGTATACCCTACAAATAGCTCTTTGATAAAAGCATGTGTAGTGAAACAACTGAACACCATGCATGCACTGTCCACGGGGAGGACACATGCCTAATGTTTGGGTGACGGCCAGACTCTTGCATTGGTTGGTGCCGCTTAACTTATGTGGCTACATGGGAACAATCACCTTCCTTGACTGGCTATGTGGCCGCACACCCCTGGTCCTACCTCCCCCATGGGTCCTTGCTCTGTGCTGCAGTGTGCCAGGGAGGCCAAAGTCCTGGTCAGAAGCAATAGGGAAGCCAGGAAACCAGGCATACCCTCCAACATAGCATATACCCTCCCTCCCTTCATCCTGCAGGCCCCTGGAGTTCCTGTCCTTGACATGATCCTATTGCCCAGCAGAAGAAATCTCACCTGCTAAGTATTTCAGCTGAGTCCTTCCTTCTCTGGCCCCAGTGTGCCAGAAATGAGTTTCTGGCATTCCTTGGCGGAACATGTTTCCCCACAGAAGCATTGTAGGATGAGCACACTGATAATCACATAATTCCTGATGGAATCTCTAAAGCTTTTGCCAATCAGTAAGGCATGGTGGTATATGCCTATAATTCCAGTACTCGGAAGGCTGAGACAAGAGGATTCCAGGTTTAAGAACAGCTTGAGCAAGTAGCAAGACTCTCAGGCACCTAGTGAGACCCTGTTTCAAAACAAAACATTTTTTTAAAAAGGGCTAGCCGGGCATGGTGGTGCACATCTGTAATCCCAGTACTTGGGAGACTGTGACAGGAAGATCATAGGTTCAAGGATAGCCTTAGCAAGTAGCAAGACTCTCAGCAACATAGCAAGACCCTGCTTCAAATAAATAATAAAAAAAGGTTAGGGATGTAGTTTGGAGGTAGAATGCCCCTGAGTTCAATCCCCAGTCCCACAAAAAATAGATAAATGTAAAGATTAAAAAGGGCTGGAATGTAGCTCAGTGGTAGGATATCCCTGGGTTTAATAGCTTTCTTTGACTCTAAAAAGCTTTGGAACCCAAATACTCAAGAAGTCCCAGTTCCAAGTTTAAACTGTGTGCAAAGACAATTTGAATGGATCATTCTCAGCAACTTTTCTCCTTTTATTGGGTCATAACACTTTTCAGGGGTTAACCTGAGAGATATCAGGCCCGACCCCTCCCCTCACCCAGAAGCAGGTCCTGTGGGTGGTTTATCAGGCCCCTCACCACCTCCTGAGCAAAAGACAGTGCCAACAGCCAGGCTTATGGTGAGCAACCCTGGGCCCTGCTCTCAGAGGTCAAAGCCTCTGGCTGTGCCAAACATGCAGACACCCAAAAAGTGTACAGATACCCAGAAAGACACCCAGAAACAAGCTGAGTCCATTTATGAAGGGCTGCTTTTATGCTCCGACTAGAAGGAAGAAGTTTGTCTTTGAGGGTGGGTCCAGCTCTTCCCAAGGGCACTTGATGGTGCCAGGTTTCAGCCAGGCTTTGAAGGGTGAGTAGGAGCTTGCTGAGGGTGAGCACTGACCAAAAAGACACTGCAGACAGACAGCCTGACATGAGCAAAAGGATGGAAAGAAGGGAGCAGGGAAGCTGTGGTTCTATAGGACGTTTCTCACTCACCAAAAAATAAGCGATGCTCTTTGCTACCAACTTCACCTCCAGAAATGGCATCAGTGACATTTTTTTTATTCAGGGGTGGGGATGGGGTACTAGGGATTAAACCCAGGGGCATTCTATCACTAAACTATACCCCCCAGCCTTTATTAATTAATTAATTTATGTATTTATTAATTTATTTATTTTTATTTTGAAACAGGGTCTCGCTAACTTTCTGAAGATCTCACTAAATTACAGAGGCTGGCCTTAAACCTGTGATCCTCCTGTCTCAGCAGCCTCCTAAGTAATGGGATACAGGCATATCCACCATGCCAAGATCAGTGATTTTTTATTTATTTATTTATTTTTTACTGGAGATTGAACCCAGGGGCATTCTGCTTCCAAGCTACACCACCAGCCCTTTTTATTTTTATTTGGAAATGGGATCTCACTAAGTTACTGAGGTTCTTACTAAGTTGCTGGGACTGGCCTTGAACCCGTGATCCTCCTGTCTCAGCCTCCGCCTCCCAAGTACTGGGAATACAGGCGTATGCCACCACAACTTGATCAATGATTTTTTAAAGCAGAAAACATGTAATCTGTATCTAAATACTGTCACTTATACTAGATCTATCTGTTTTCTTTATGCTTTCTTAAACAATGACTTAAAGAAAGACCAGAGAGAGAGCCAAAACTGGATTTACAGAAGCCTTCTGTTCCTGCCATCCCACCAAAAAAGCCTCGGCCACCTAAGACCAATTCTCTCAACAGACCTGGTGCACTGCCCCCGAGAAGGCCAGAGAGACCAGCAGGCCCGCTGACCCACACCAGGTACTGCCCTGCTATCGGCAGGGGTGGGGGCAGGGTGAGCACGGGACCCAGGACAGGAGCTGGAGAGGGGAAGAGGAGAGGGAATAAGCCTTGCTCATCCTCTAGCAAAATTGCCTAAAGATGCCGGCCATTCTGTCCAGTGCAGAAGTGGATGCAAGGTTGGGGGGCACATGCAGGACTCAGGATTAGCAGATAAATATGGGGAGCCCAGCATTTAGGCCCTGCCCACACCCAAGGATTTCCCTGGGCTTTGGTAGAGCAAGGCCAGCTGTCCCACAGACTGGAGACACGGGTGCCACACCCACCTTTGTCCCCTAGATGTCCTGCTGGTCCCCAGTATTAGCAGCTTGCTTGTGTTCCCTGATGCTTTTGCTGTCATGTGGGGCCTCATTCCACACTCACCCCAAGATCCCGCTGTCCCTCATTACTCAGAAGTGGGCATGGCCCAGGTTTTCCTGCTGCACATGTCTCTGAGCTTTAAGACCCTCAAAGGCTAGGGAACATGCCTTATTCAGGCATGTGATTTAAATGTGCCTAGCAAATCCCCAGCACTGCAAAATAAATAAATTAATTAATAATAAATTTTAAAAAGTGATTGTCTAGATGTGCCTGGCAAAATGAAAATTTCTTCACTGGCTGACTGATTGCATAGGCAAATAATGTGAAATCCGAGTTAGATCATGTGCAGAACTGAGATGCCAACTGTGGAGCAAGACATTGTAGGATTCTCTCGACAAGTTCATTGCCAGAACTTTCTGCCATTTCATATATGTATTATACAGCAAGTCAGTGACCCAGAGTTCTTCATGTGTGTCTGTTGACGCACTGGATTTTTGTGTTTATAAGCTAAATTTGCACGAGGAGAGTAGTGTGGGACTTTTTTTTTTTTTTTCTTAACCCAGGGGTGTTTTACCTGTGAGCTACACCCCCAGCCCTATTTTATTTTTCATTTGGAAACAGGGTCTTACTAAATTGTTGAGGGCCTCGCTAAGTTGCCGAGACAGGCCTTGAACCTGTGATCCTCCTGTCGTAGCCTCTCAAGTACTAGGATTACTGGTGTGCACTGCCATGCCTGGCTATGGCTACGTGGGGCTTCTTGCATTGAGTCAGACAGACCTCCGGGCTCTAATCTCAGCCCACCTCATAGGAGGACCAGGAGTGTCAAGTCACTGTCCCTTTCACCTCATATTCTCCATTGGAAATGGAGGATAATGGAATGCACCTAAATAATTCTCCAATAGCTATCCCTATGTCTATAAAAACAATAATATTTACCTTGATATTTTTATTGTTGCCTATTGAACTGGGTATACTGCAGTAAGTCAAAGAAGGGCTTACTTTTTAATTTTTTCTACTTTTATCAATTCATTGTAATTGTACATCACAGTGACATTCAGAGTGATACAAACAGACACATTTATTTGTGGTGCTGGGGATTGAACCGAGAGGGGGGCTTCCTCTGATCTATCCCCCAGGCCTATTTTATTTTTTTATTTTGAAAAGGTTCTCACTGAGTTACTGAAGGATTCTCTAAGTTGCTAAGGCTGGCCTCAAACCTTCAATCCTCCTGTCTCAGCCTCCCAAGTACTGGGATTATAGGCATGTGCCACCTGCTTGTTTATTTAATTTTTTTGTGGTAAGATACATGCAGCATACAATTTACCATCTCCACCATTTCAATGGTGTTAAGTACAGTCATATTTCCAGAATACTTTTCATCTTGTAAAACTGCACTTCTGTTTTCTGCACATCAAACAGCAGTTCCCCAATTCCCCCTTCCCGCAGCCCTGGCAGCCATCGTTCTGCTTCCTGTCTATGAATTTGACTATTCTAGGTAACTCATATAAATGGAGTAAGAGTTTATTTGTCTTTTTATGACTAACTGTGTCACTTAGCATCATGTCCTCAATGCTCATCTGTGTTGTAGCATGGTTCATTTCTTGGGGGGGGGGGTGCTGGGGATTAAACCCAGGCACATTCTACCTCTGAGCTACACCCCCCAGTCCTATTTTATTTTTATTTTGAAACAGGGTCTTGCTGGGTTGAGAGTCTCACTGCTTGCTGAGGCTGTCCTTGAACCTGCGATCCTCCTGTCTCAGCCTCCCAAGTACTGGGATTACAAGCACATGCCACCATGCCGGGCTGCATGGTTCATTTACTTTTAATAACAACAACTAAACCCCCACCCCCACCCCTCACTGCCCAAATATGAAGGCAGGTCATGACATGAGCGGTTGACAGGTGTCAGAAACTCAACCGACAGCGCTGGGTGCACACATGCCTCCTGCCAGCAGAGCACAGAGCTGCCATTATCTCAGGGGCCTCTGAGCCCATCCAAGTGGCAGCTGGTTCACCCGTGTCATTCTCCAGCTTTCTACCAAGATCCAGTGCAATGCCTGTTCTGAGCAGTGGCCCTTGGAGAAATGAATGGGATTATGGTCAATGAATGAGACCATGGTCCCTGCTGAGTTGGCCAAGCCCCTACTTGTCACCACCTCTCCTACCAGCTGATGGTAGAACTCTCTTTGCACATGCACATGAGTGAGACACACAACTTGAGCCAAGGCCACCATAGTGGTGTGGTAGGCCTAGAAGCTGGCAAAAGGTTAGGTGCACACCTATAATCTCAGTACTTGGGAAACTGAGACAGGAGGATTGCAAGTTTGAGGTCAGCCTCAGCAACTTAGAGAGGCCATGTTTCAAAATAAAAAATAAAATAGGGCTGGGGGTCTAGCTCGAGGTAGAATGCCCCTGAGTTTAATCCCTAGTAACACACACACACACACACACACACACACACACACAGAGCAAAAGGCTGTTTAAATCTAAGTGCTTCAGAGAAGAACATAAGCCATTCAAACAGGGAGAAGATGCAGAGCAGGAAAGGTCAAATCTCACTCTTAGCGGGTAAAAGGAAAGCCGAAGCCATACACTGCTAAATTTCTGCCATCCCACCAAAAAGGCCTCAGCTATCTAAGACCAATTCTCTCAAAAGACCTGGTGCGCTCAAAAAGCCTTTTAGGGGCTATACACATTTCAGTGAGCTCAATAATAATTTCCAAAGTATTCCTGCTGCTCTAATGATGTGCTTGAAACGGAAGTACAATTCAGACCGCTTCTTTGCTTTACAGCGTTGCCCTTGGCCTTCTGATTACAGGATAGTTGCAGTGTTGCAAGCTGAACTGTGTCTCCCGAAGAGGTGTCCCATTTGCTTCCTGCCTTTGCCCAGCTCCTCTCAGCCTCCAGTTCTCCTGACACCCAGTTGTCAGGAGTGGAGCCACTGAGCCAGATGCACAAGAAGGCTTTGTGCTAGTCGAAATTTTGGGATTTTTTTTTTTTTTTTTTTTTTTTTTTTTTTTTGGTGGCACTAGAGATTGAATCCAGGGGCATTCTACTTCTAAGCTACATTTCCAGCTCTATTTTATTTTATTTTATTTTGAAAAAGGACCTTGCTAAGTTGCTGAGGGTCTTGCTAAATTGCTGAGGCTAGCCTTGAAACTTGAGATCCTCCTAGCTCAGCCTCCTAAGTACTGGGGTACAGGCATGTACCACCATGCCCAGCTGAAATGTGATCCTATTCTTTGTGATACTGGGGATTGAACCCAGGGGTCCTCTCCCTGAGTTACAACTCCAGCTCTATTTTTATTTATTTATTTATTTATTTATTTATTTATTTATTTATTTATTTATTTATTTATTTTTAAATAGGATCTTACTAAATTACCAAGGCTGGCCTGGGACTTGCAATCCTCCAGTCTCAGCCTCTCAGGTACTAGGGTTACAAGCATGTGCCACTGCACCCAGCTGAAATGTGACTTTTTCACATTGTGTGTGTCTTCTGAGCAGCCTGGGAGAGGCGGCCAGCTCCCAGCCCCCACTCACCCTGTGGCACTAGTTTGCAGAAGGACAGGGGAGGAAAGGCCTCAGCTGAAGGAAAGGCAGTGCCTGCTCTGACTCAATGGTCTTGGGACTTGAAGAGGCCTCAGAATCACCTGGAGACCTGGTCAGAGCATGTCCTGGGCCGCACCCCTGCAGTTGCTCCCTCAGTAGGCCTGGGAATTTACATTTCTAGTAAGCTCTTAGGTGCTGCTGTTGCTGCTGCTGCTACTGCTGATGAAGTCCACACACTCTGAGAACCGCTGTTCTAGATTCTTCCAAGCTCATAATGGTGCTTGCCCCTCTTTCCCTGACTACCTCATAGGCACTTGCTAATGCTCCCCGACTTCCGCACCCAGTCAGCATGTCCTCCTCTGGAAGCCTTCCCTTGTCTCTCACGATTGCTCTCTCCTCCAATTGCCTGGCACCCCATGTTTAGCCTAGTGTCGGGCCCCATGCTGTGCCACTAGGGATGTGCACACCCCCGGACTCTTTCACCAGATTTAAAGCAGATCAAGAGTGTGTTTTGTCATCTCCACATGCCTTACGGTGCCGAGCATATGGTAGTGGCTCATTTAACAAACACTTGTTGGATGTCATGGTCCCTTAAGGGGAGGGGGGTGCCAGTGCTTATATTTTATTCCATTTTGCTTCTGTCTTCCTCCCAGCCTCTGTAAAAGGTCTTTAGCATGTGTGACCTAGTGCGCCATGGATTTCAGCAGACAAAAATTTTTAAAGATCAAGGAAAGGTTTATTGTTCCTTAGTACTTAATGTGCTTTACACATACACACACACACACACATACACACACACACACACACACACACGTATATACACATACATATATATGCATATTGCTATATATATTTGGGGATGACTAACACATAGGTTTATGAACTTGTTTCATTGTGCCAATTAGTTAAGGTAGGAATATTAACTGCATTCAAATAGTTTTATGTCAGAGCTTTTATGGAGAAAGGGTATTGTGTGCTGTGCAAGCCCAAATCTTTGCCAGTATTTACTTGACCAGATGGGGATGGATGGATGGACAGACAGGCAGATGATGAACAGGAGGATGCATAGCTATCATTGGCAATGCTCTCTGGGAGCTAGGCATTGATCTTCCAGCTGCTATGTCTGGGCTTGAGAGCCTCCTCACCAGCCAGGAAGCTCCCTGCCATGTGACACTCATTTTTAGAAGAGACTATCTCTTTCTTTTTAAACAGGAACTAGCAAGGTGTGGTGTAGCAAGCCTGTAATCTCAGTACTTGGGAGGCTGAGACAGGAAGATCACAGGTTCAGGGCCAGCCACAGCAACTTAGTGAGACCCTGTTTCAAAACAAAATAATAAAATAGGGCTGGGGGTGTACTCAGAGGTAGAATGCCCCTGGGATCAATTCCCAGTACCAAAATAAAATAAAAATTAACAACAACAACAAAAAGGAACTAGCAACTCTGAGAAAAAAGGAATATGCAAGTTTAAGAACATAGTCTTTTTTGAGCCGGGCATGGTGGTGCACGCTTTTAATCCCAGCATTCGGGAGGCTGAGACCGGAGGATCTGGGTTCGCGGCCAGCCTCAGCTACCTAGTGAGGCACTCCGCAGCTTAGTGAGACTCGGTTTCAAAATAAAGAATAAAAAATAGGGCTGGGGGTATAGCTTGGAGGTAGAACGCCCCTGAGTTCAATCCCCAGTACCACAAAAAAAAAAAAAAAACATAGTCTTTTTTTAGATTCACTTCCAATAAATGTATTGAGGGGCTACTGTGTTCCAGGCACTTCTGTGGATCTTCAGAAGGGTGGGGCTCAGGTGGTCCAGTTCATTTTTCAGGAATTATATTGAGGGAGACCAGAAGGACACCAGCAGGCAGGTGGTATCTAATATATATATATATATATGTTCAAAAATATAAAATGACTCACTAGTTTTGATATTTGAACATGAATATATTTCAAATAACTGCCCACATCTAATTATTTTTGTATGAGTATGTATAGTCATACACATGAATTTGGGAGGTTATATGTTTAATGGGGTGTTATTTACTCAATACAAATGCGTTCAGAAACCCATTTTTCTGAGAAGAGGACCTGATCCATGGGAGAAGGGTCCTAAAGATAACAAAGAGAAAAAACAAGCCAGATGCAGTGGTGCACACCTGTAATCCTAGTACGTGTGATGCTAAAATAAGAGGATTGCAGGCCAGCCTCAACAATTTAGCAAGATGCTCAGCAACTTAGTGAGAACCTGATTCCAAATAAAAAGTAAATAGGACTGGGGATGTCACTCAGTGGTAGAGGCCCCCCTGGGTTTAATCCCTAGTACAAAAAAAAAAAAAAAAAACTGGGTGTGGTAGCACACACCTGTAATCTCAGTACTTGGGAAGCTGAGACAGGAGGATTGCAGGTTTAAGCCCAGCCTCAGCAACTTAATGAGGCACTTAGTGAGACCCTGTTTCCAAATAAAAACTAAAATAGGGCTGGGGGTGTAGCTCAGAGATAGAATGCCCCGGTTCAATCACCAGTACAAAAAACCAAAAAGGACTGAGGGTATAGTTCAGATGGATGTAGAATGCCTCTGGGTTCAACCTCCAATCCCCCTCCCCCACCTCCTGGAAAAAGGGAAGGAAGTCCAAGAGCTGGGGGTCAGAGGGGTGGTCAATGCTTACGACTTTAGAGGTGGGCTTGTTCTGAAGATGAGCCCATCCACAGTGGGACAGGGCACAGATGCGGGCGACTGAAGGTGAATGAATGAAGGTTGTAAGGGATGCAGGAAGGAAGGGCTGGCGTTGGGGACAGGTTACCCATGTGGCCGTCATAGATAGGCTCAGGATGATGGCCAGAGCTGGAGAGGGAGGAGGCCAATGTTCTTCAAGCTAGTGTCCTCCCAGATGGATGTGGGCGTGTTTGGGAGGTGTGGGCTTCAAAAGAGGAGTGGACTTCTGAAGGTAAGTGAGACATGTAACCTTGATATTGCAGTGGTGGGACTGCAGAGGGGACTTGGTGGCTCTGTCCTGGGTTAGTGGAGCCCAGATAACAGCCCTCACTTTAGCTGATGGTGGCAAGTGTCAGGGTGAAGCCAGGCTAATCAGCTGGGAGATTCTGAGACAGTTGGTTACTGAGGCTCTAAATTCCTAAGGCATGAGCTGAGTGTGGCGGTGTATACTTGTAATTTTAGTAGTTAGGTGGCTGAGACAGGAGGATCACAGGTTTGAGGCTAGCCTCAGCAACTTAGTGAGGCCCTCCACAACTTAGTGAGACCCTGTTTAAAAAAAGAATAAAATAGGGCTGGGGGTGTGGCTCAGAGGTGGAACTCCCCTGGGTTCCATCCATAGTATCACACACAAAAAAAATTTCCCAGGGCATTAGCTATTCACTTCAGGTATGGAAACATGTCATAGAAATAATCCTAGATGGACGGGGCATGGTGGTGCATGCCTATAATCTCAGTACTTGGGAGGCTGAGACAGGAGATCACAGGTTCAAGGCCAGCCTCAGCAATATATTGAGGCCCTTAGCAACTTAGCAAAACCCTGATTTGAAACAAAAAATTTTTTATAAAGAATATCAGTTGAGTGGTAGGCATGAGCCTGTGGGCAGGAGGCCCAGTGACCTCCCAGACCTGTGCCCTTTGGAGATGACTTATTACTTTAAATGTTAAACCCACACCAGATGTGGTGACACATGCCTATAATCCCAGTACTTGGGAGACTGAGACAGAAAGATCACAGGTTCAAGGCCAGTGCACAGTAACTTAGTTAGACCCTGTTACAAATAAAGAAATAAAATAGGACTGAGGTGTAACTCAGAGGTATAATGCCCCTGGGTTCAATCCCCAGTACCCACAAAAAATAAATAAGTAAATGTTAAACACACCCTGGACTTTCCCTGTGAAGGGCTGGAAGCTTTGCTGAGAGGTCTGGAGCCTAGGAGAGGGTGGGGCAATGGAGTTACATTTTTCCCACCTCTGCTGATACTATAGCCCTGGATTTCTGTGTAACACACGGGAGATAGTGACTGATGAGCTCTGAGATATTTTAGCTTGAGGCAAAGTTCAAGTAAACACACGCCAAACATCAACTAAATGCTTAGGGTAGGGTAGATGTCTCTCTTGAGACCCACTAACCAGCATGGGAGTTCATTTGTTTCTTTAGATTGACCAAGGCATCCCGGCTGCTCATGCACCGGGGATTACAGCTTAGCAAGAAATAAGCTTTCAGGTACTGATCACTCTGAGGTGAATAGCCCCTGTGTGCACCAAGTGAAAGTATTTTAAAAAGACCCTTTTGTTCTACTTGGGTAGAAACAAATCAATTAACTTTAAAAAAGGAAGAGGAAACGAGTGAATTACTACATGCTAATGTTCCTTGAGTTGGCAAGTCAAATGTGCGCTTGGGTGCTTAAGCTATCAATCTGAGTTTGGACTGCTCAAGTGCTCTAACTTTCTTCCCAAACATTCCCAATAATGCAGTGCGTGTGTGTGTGTGTGTGTGTGTGTGTGTGTGTGTGTGTGTGTGTGTGAGAGAGAGAGAGAGAGAGAGTGTGTGTGTGTGTGTGTGTGTGTGTGTATGTGTTAGTTACTGGGGATTGAGCCCAGGGATACTCTACCACTGAACTATATCCCCAGCACTTTTTATTTTTTATTTTGAGAGAGAGAGAGAGAGAGAAAGAGAGAGAGAGAGAGAGAGAGAGAGAGAGAGAGAGAGAGAGTGTGTGTGTGTGTGTGTGTGTGTGTGTGTGTGTGTGTGAGTTAGTTACTAGGGATTGAGCCCAGGGATACTCTACCACTGAACTATATCCCCAGCACTTTTTATTTTTTATTTTGAAACAGAGTCTCACTAAGTTACCTTGCACTGACCTTGAACCTTTGATCCTCCTGTCTCCGCCTCCCAAACACTGGGATCACAGGTGTGCGCCCCACACCCTGCACAAAGGTGCAGTCTGAGGGGCCCCTTCCTCCTCTCATCCTGCGAGTCTTCCCCCAAGCACAACACAAGTGAAGGTATAGGCTCCATGGCGAAGGGAGAGGACAACACTGTGAGTCAGAAAACCAGAACTGGTCCTGGCACCATCGTTTATTAGGGGTGGGACTTAGAGGGATTGCTAAAAGCATCTAAACAGCCCTTTCATCATCTGTAAAAGACATCTAATGCTAACTGTGCCATCACAGCAGTGTTCTCAGGATCAAACAGTGAATTTACAGTAGTATGAAAAGTATTATTGACAGTTATTATTAAATGGCAAGGGCTATGGAAAAGAACTACACATGATAATGCAGGTGAAGTTCACAGTGATAATTTTGAGTGAAAGAAGCCAGACACAAAAGATTATGTACTGTGCAATTTCATTTATGTGAAATTCAACAACAGGTACCATCACTCACTGGTGAGAGGTCTCAGAACAACAGTTCCCTCTGGGGAGATGCTGCTGGGAAAAGGGAGGAGACAGCCTGCAGGGAGGATGGAAAGGGTCTTAATGTGCTTTGGGTGTGATTTTTTGAGTGTTTCCTAAAAGTAAGGATAAAGACATACCTTTGGAAAATTCAGAGAGAGGTCTGGGATTGACATTATGGAGGTGCGTGTCATTGGCTCATAAATGGCATTTACAAGCAGGGAATGAATATAATCACTCCAGGAATCTATGGAGAAGATGAGGAGAGAGGTGAGACAACTGCAGGGAAAATAGGTATTTATAAAGTGGAAGAAGAGCCAGGCGTGGTGCATGGCTATAATCCTAGTACTTGGGAGACTGAGAGAAGAGGATTACAGGTTCAAGGACAGCCTCAGCAACTTTGTAAGACCCTGATTCAAAAAAAAAAAAAAGGTGTAGGTGGCACATGCTTGTAATCCCAGCATTCGGGAGGCTGAGACTGAGGATCCGGGTTCGCGGCCAGCCTCAGCTACCTAGTGAGGCACTCCGCAACTTAGTGAGACTTGGTTTCAAAATAAAGAATACAAAATAGGGCTAGGGGTATAGCTCGGAGGTAGAATGCCCCTGAGTTCAACTCCCAGTACCGCAAAAAAAAAAAAACAAAAAAACAACAACAAAAAAAACCAAAAAACAAAAAAAGAGGTGTAAGAAGGAATCAGAGCTATTTAAAAGTGTAGGAAGCTAGGCATGATGGCACATACTTGTAGTTCTAGTACTTAGGAGGCTGAGACAGGAGGATTATAGGTTTGTGACCAGCCTCAGCTACTTAGTGAGACCCTGTTTCAAAATAAAGAATAAAATAGGGCTGGGAGTGTAGCTCAGAGGTAGAATGCCCCTGGTTTTAATCCCCAATATTGAAAAAAAAATAGTGTAAAAGATCTGGGCACAGTGTACATGCCTGTAGCATGCCTATAATCCCAGGTTGAGACAGGAGGATTGCAGGTTTGATGACAGTCTCAACAATTTAGCAAGGCCCTCAGCAACTTAGCAAGACACGCTTTCAAAGTTAAAAAAAAAAAAAAAAGCCAAGAGCCAGGCTTGGTGGCTCATGCTTATAATTCCAGTACTTGGGAGAATGAGACAGGAATATTGTAGGTTCAAGGACAGCCTCAGCAACATAGCAGGATTTTCAGCAACCTAGCGAGACCCTGTTTCAAAACAAAAAAAAAATAATCAGGTTAGGGGTGTTAGGAGTGTAGCTCAGAGGTAGAATGCCCCTGGGTTCAATCCTCAGTACAGCTATGTGCCATTTTGGTTTGGGGAGTTGTTTTGTTTTGTTGGGGCTTTTTGTGGTGGTACTGGAGATGGAACCCAGAGGCATTCTACCTCCGAGCTACACCCCCAGCCCAATTTTATTCTTTTATTTTGAAACAGGGTCTCACTAAGTTGCAGAAGACCTCACTAAGTTGCTAAAGCTGGCTGCGAACCTGTGATCCTCCTGTTTCAGCCTCCCAAGTACTGGGATTATAAGTATTTTGTGGGGTTTTGTGTGTGTATGTGGTACTAGAGATTGAGCTCAAGTGTGCTATACCACTGAGCTACACCCCAACCCTTTTTACTTTTTATTTATTTTTAAAATATTTTTATTGGTGCATTGTAATCATACATCTTTGTTAGTTACAACCTGGTAGAGGCATATATGCATACATCTCTCATTTAACCCTTCCCCACTTTCCACCCTCCTCCCTCCTCCCTCCCTCCTTCTCATGTTTGGTTTAGTGTGGACTTTGATATGTTTGTGAATGTACATTATGTGAATTAGGGGTTTCCCTCTCCCCCCTTCCTCCCATTACTTTCAGTTAGGTTTCCTTCTTTGCTCATCTAAGGTTTCTCTTTCTTCACCTAGAGTTCCTCTTATGACCCACTTTCTCCCCAGCTTCCACATATCAGGGAGAACATCTGATTTTTTTACTTTTTGTGACTGACTAATCTCACTTAACATAATCTTTTCCAGTTCCATCCATTTCCCTGCAAATGCCATGATTTTGTTCTTCCTTATGGCTGAGTAAAATTCCATTGTGTACATATCCCATAGTTTTGTAATCTATTCATCTGTTGATGGACATCCTGGCTGGTTCCATAGTTTGGCAATTGCCAATTGTACAGCTAAAAACATAGATACACATGCATTAGTCTGATAGTTTGGTTGACATTCTTTTGGGTAGATACCCAGAAGTGGTATTGCTGGATCATTTGAAACAGGGTCTCACTAAGTTACTGAGTATGGCCTCAAACATGTGATTCTCAGCCTCTCAAGTACTGGAATTATAGGGCGCTAGGAATGTGGCTCAGTGGTAGAGTTCTCTTCTGGTGTGCACAAGGCTCTGGATTCAATCCTTAGCACCATACACACAAAATAATATTCCATTTATCCCAAGTACTAGGATTACAGGTGTGTGCCACCACACCTGGTTTTGTATAGTACTGTTTTTCCATGGACTGTTTCTTTGAATACTCTTCCTCTAAGTGGTACCCCACAAACTGATCTCAGAGTTGCACAATGATAAGTTATTCTCCCTACAGAAACTGCCTAGGACTTGAGATCAGTATCTTTAAACCCCTTTGTGCTAGTGTGTGTGTGTGTGTGTGTGTGTGTGTGTGTGTGTGTGTGTGTGTTTTCCTGGGGATTAAGCCCAGGGATGCTCTCTCCCTCTGAGTTACACTCCCAACCCTTTTTATTTATTTATTTATTTTATTTTGAAACAGGATCTCACTAAGTTGCTGAGGCTGGCCTCGGACCTGTGATCCTCTTGGCTCAGCCTCCCAAGTACTGGGATTACAGGTGTGTGCCACCAGGTCCGGTTGGGGGATTACATGTGACATTTGTGTAAAACATCATTCTTTTGCCTTATGAGCTTAGTGAGGCATGTCATGCCCTGGGTGAGCTCTGGAGGGACTACCACTTCCTGATACACTCACCGAGTCTACACAAAGAACAGAAATTTAGAGAGGAGTTGAGTGAGCAATGTCCCGTCACCTTCCAATGTGTCTTCGCCATCTATAAATAGCAGGGCTTGTTTGTGCTCATCTGGACAAGGACACGCCATGCAAGAGCTGCCAGCAGAGCTACTCCAGTTCCTTCTTCCTGTGCCTCTGGCTTCTCTCAGGTTGTCCCACAATCAAGTGGGAGCACCTTTGCAAAAGCACCTTCGATGCTGGAGACATTTGGGGCCTGCAGGTGGGCAGGTTAGGGATTCTATAGATCTCAACCAGGCCTTTGGATCCATATTTCTGGGAAAAGGGAGGGAAGTCCTACATCTGATGAATCAAGGAAACTGGGGTTCCTGATGCCCCTGTTTCATTCATTCATTCATTCATTCATTTTGATACTGGGGATTGAACCCAGGGGAATTCTACCTCTGAAGTACACCCCCAGCCCTTTAAAAAAAATTGTTTGTTTAGAATCAGGCTCCTGCTAAGTTGCTGAAGTTGGCCTCAAACCTGCAATCCTCCTGTCTCAGACTTCCAGGTACTGGGATGGTAGGCGTGTACCACCATGCTCAACTTGATACTCCTATTTTATTCTTTCCTGATGGAAGGATCCAACCTCCCCAAGCAGACACATGCATCCCAGGCACAGCATTTCTGAAGGACTGACTTCGCATCTGCTGTCTTCACAGATGGGCTGAACATGCTTGTAGTTTTAATTCGAGACAGAAAATCTCTTGGAGCATCAAACATGTACACGTGAATGCTCATTTTTATTACTGACATCCCAAATATGGTAGGAAAAGATTGGAGTGGGCATCAGGAACCTTCCATCTGGTTCCAGCTCTGCTACCAATCAGCTGCATGGCCTTATACACATCTTTCCCATGCACCGAGCCCAGGACCCTTGCCTGTAATGGAGTGGGGGCTTCAGCTGAGTAGTCCCTGTCCTGATTTCCTAGTCAGAGCTGAGGTCTGAGATGTTATAGCGAGCAGCCAGGAACAGGAGGAATGCCCACCTTGCATCCTCAGAATGCCCACCCTGCATCCTCAGATTTATCGTTGGACTAAGACCTCGGAGGCAAGCAATGGGACCTCGTGGTTTTACATCAGAAGGAGATGATAATAAGGTTGCTGCACCAGGTATTGTGGCTCATGCCTATAGTCTCAGTCCTTGGGAGGCTGAGACAGGAGGATTGCAGGTTCAAAGCCAGCCTCAGAAACGTAGTGAGACTCTCAGCAACCTAGTGAAACCCTGTTTTGAAACAAAAACTAAAAGGGCTAGAAGTGTAGCTTAGAGGTAGAATGACCTTGAGTTCAATCTTCAGTGCCAAAGAATAATAATAATAATAAGGTTGCCAGGTTAGAGAAAGAAAGAAGATAGGACGATTCAAGTAGTTTCCCGATGACCTTGACATTTATTTGACATCTGCCATTGTCTATATGAACTGACAGCATCCAGGTAGAATGAGAAGTGGTAAAAAACAGAGGATGTGTAGTGTGTGCCTCAGTGGTTACCTGCACATGGGCAATGGAGCTTTTCTATTTCTTTTCCTTTTTCTTCCCTTTCCCCCTTTAAAAAAAAATATGGTACTGGGGATTGAACCCAAAGGTGTTCTATCCCTCAACTATACCCCTAGGCCCTTTGATTTGGGAACAGGTTCTCCCTAAGTTGCCAGGGCTGGTCTTGATCCTGCAATTCTCCTGTCTCAGCCTCCCAAGTACTGGGTTTTTAGGTGGGTACCACCTGGCTGCCCATAAATTTATTTACGCAGTTAAGTCCTGAACATTTGCATTATGGTAGTGAATCCTTTTGGGGGGAGACTTCTAAAGAGTCACTTGTGGGCTTAGAATCTTGTTCCATGAGTATAGCTGGAGCTACACTTTGTCCTCCAGCCCTGCTCACTTCCAGGAGGTTTGTGGGTTCTGGGTGGGGTTTTTGTTGCTTTTGTGCTGCTGCAAGTATGTTTGCTTACTTGCCTTGGCTTCCTGCACACTTCAACACCTTTTGCATGCCACATGTCTTGGCTTAACTGTCCCAACTTGGGCTAAATTGAGCCATACCCCTGGCTGAGCTCATGTTCTCAAGGGATGCGCACGGTGCGTCTTCCACATTCCTGTCTGTGCACAATCTCCTGTCTCTGATCTAAATGGGAAGAGCATTCCCCTCTGGGTGCATGTTTTTTGTTTATTATTAGTACCTCTTAACTTGGGGAGCAAAGGCAATTTGCCCAGCTGGCAGGGAGCTGAGGTGACACAGGCTGCCTGGCATCCTCGCTGATTCACTGTCCCCATGGCCAAGATCCCCAGCCCGGAAGACCAGGAGGCTGAATAACAAAGCAGCTACAAGAAGTGGTTACGAGTCTGTGCTCTGCCATTAGAACTAGTAGGCTCCACCTCTTATTGGCAAGTGACTTCATTTCACTGAGCCTCAGTTTCTTTCTTTATATAACAAAAATCAAATTTCACAGGCACCATTCCCCAGGAACCACACTGAGCCAACAGAGCATGAAGATAAGTTTTAGGATTCCATACCCATAGAAAGGAGAAGGAAACAGGACTGGGCAGAAGGAGACATCAAGTTGTAACATGGGCTCAAAATACATCTGCCAGAGCTGGGCATGGTAGTGCCTGCCTGTAATCCCAATACTTGGGAGGCTGAGACAGGAGGATTACAGTCTTGAAGCCAATGTGTGGTAACTTAGCAAGACACTGTTTCAGAATAAAAATTAAAATAGGGCTGGTAAGTAGTTCAGAAGTAGAATACCTCTGGGCTCAATCCCCAGTATTGTACATAAAAAAAAAATCTGCCAAATCCATGTCCTTTGGAGCTAAAGTGACCCATCTGAGTTGTCCCTTGTTGCACTGAAATGAGGGGTGTGGGCTGTGCTAGAAAGCAGTGCCTTGGCCCATGAGGCTCTCCGCAGCTGAGAGGGTCCCTGGAGGGCCAGCAGCAGGAAGCAACCTGATGACAGCACTCTCAGCAGCGGGGTGACGATTCTGCCACTGAAGATGGTTGAGGACATAGTGGATAGCCCAGGGTGGTTGGGAGGCTGGAGTACATACAGTGTGAAGGATGCTGTTCCGGTGCCTGACTCTTGGTGGGCGTTCAGCACGCTGTGGCTCCCGTTGTTAGGTCCGTAGGATCTTGGCTTCTGCTTCCCCTTCTCCTCTTCTTGCACTGCTTAGTCCATTCTCTGCGATTTAGCTTCCCTGTATAGAAAAATAAGGAGACTCTTAGCTGCTGGGTGCCTATCCAAGTCACATGTCTTACATGTATATAACTAAAACTGCTAAGAAAAATACCCCAAAATAGAATTGTTGTGATTTCAAAATCAGCAACGAGCCAGAGCAACTTTGTTCTGAAGCCTTTGGCTAGATGGTGCCTCATCTTGCTGGCCTTCTCCTGTGTTCTTTTATTTAACAGCTGTGGTTATAGATACTCACCAGACAAAAACACCTGCAGTAACTGGTACATGACAGAAGGATGGACTTTGTTCCTCTTTCTTGGAGTATAGTAACAGTCCCCTTTTGGGGGAACTGGGGATTAAACCCAGGGGCATTCTACCTTGGAGCTATACCCTCAGCCCTTTTTATTTTGAAACGGGGTCTGACTGAATTTCTGAGGGCCTCACTAAGTAAGGTGCTGGGGCTGGCCTCGAGCCTGTGACCCTCCTGTCTCAGCCTCCCAAGTACTGGGACTGAAGGCATGTGCCACCACGCCCGGCAGTAACACCCCCTTTTTTTGCCAAGTGATATCCTTCGGTTGGGCAGAGTGGGGGAGAATGGGTAACACAGAGGGCTGCCTCCTTATTGAGTGTCAGCCTCTCCAGACACGTGCTTGAGTGAATTTCAGAAATCGTGGTATTTTTTAGAACTGAAATTCATTAGCATTGTTGTAAAGAGGCTATAAATACAGTGAAAGGCATTTACAAATAGACATTGTAAAATGCTTACACACCCACAGTCTGAACACTGTCAAAACACCAGCTGCAGCTTCCCTACTTGGAAGGATCAGAACCTTTTTTAAACTGCACCTACTGTGTTTTCAAAATAGGCCTGCTTCAGGCCCTAGAGAGAAGATCATTCCAATAGAAGCCTGGGTCTGGCTCTTGGCCTGAAGGACCAGGGCAGTTCAAGAGATGAGCAGGATCCCAAAGTCCTTCCTGTCAAAATGAGGCCCAGTGCTTTAGGATCTGGGAGGAGTGACTTGGAGATGGTTCCTCATGCTTCAGGGTACCAGACCATCAGTACAGCGCCTGCAGGTGATACCCAGAGATGTGAGACTCTCTCCTGGGTCAGAAGCCACTCCCTGGCAAGGGTTCACCCCAGGGCACACTAAATGCTAGTTGAGGAGTGGCCACCTTGGCCAACTTGCAACGTAATCATTTTTCCTTTATGTCCAGCACTGTCAGAGTAGTGCTCCCTAAATTGGAGATAGATGCCAGGCATGGTGGCGCACACCTGTAATCCCAGTACTTGGAAGGCTGAGACAGGAGGACCACAGATTCGAAGACAGCTTCAGCAATTTAGAGAGACCCTCAGCAACTTAGCAAACTGTTTCAAAATAAAATAGGTCTGGAGATGTAGCTCAGAGGTAGAATGCCCCTTAGTTCAGTCCTTAGTACCACAAAATAAATAAATTGGTAATAGAGGCTTTAGTAGCTATAATTTGCTTTTCATTTGCATGATATTATTTATTATTCTAACTACTGTAAAAACAAAATGCCCTTATCACAACAGTTTTCCATCAGTAGCCACCATCATGGAGTGTTTTTGGTTTCTTAGGATTTTGCAAACAGGGTTGTTGTATTGGTTTGCTCGGGTCGCCATAACACAATACCACAGACTGGGTGGCTTAAACCACAGGCGTTTATTTTCTCATGGTTGTGGAAGCTAGGAGTCTGAGGTTGTGATCTTGTGTCAGCAGGATTGATGTCTTCTGAAGGCTCCCTCCTGAGCTTGTAGAATGCTGCCTTCTCACTGAGGCCTTACAAGGTCTTTTCTCTGTGAATACACATTCCTCCTCTTTTTAATTTTTTTTTTCAATTTAAAATGGGCTCTCTCTAAGTTGCTAACGCTGACCTCAAACCTGTGATCCTCCTATCTCAGCCTCCCAAGTGGTTGGATTACAGGTGTGAGCTATCACACCTGCTAATTTTGCATTTCTAAAACATTTCATTCAGAAGATTTCTAGTCATCCCTACATATCCATGGGAGGATGGGCTGTAGGAAACCCCTTCCAAGGATAATAAAATCTTTGGAGGCTAAAATCCCTTGTAAAAAATGGTATAGAATTTGCAAATTACCTATGTATATCCTCCTGTATATTCTAATCATACCTAGATAATTTATATTAAGTGACATAATGTAAATGTTATGCAATTAATTGTTATATTGTTTAGGGAATAATGAAAAGAAAAATGTCTGTATTGTTTAGTGTGGATGCAGTTTTTTTTTACCCAATATTTTCTTTTTTTTCTCCTTTTATTTTTTAAAATAGTTTTTAATTTTTGGTTGACACATAGTAATTATACATATCTATGGGGTGCAGTGTGGCATTTCAATACATATATACAATGTTTAATGATCAGATCAAGGTAATTGGCATATGTTATCATCCCTTTGTGTTGAAAACATTCAAAATCTTCTCTAAGCTATTTTGAAATAGTCAATTAATTGTTGTCAACCATAGTTATCCTACCATGCTATAGAACATTAGAAGTTATTCTTCTTATCCAGTTGCTTTCCTGTACCAATTAATCATCCTCCTCGCCCCCTCCATGCCCTTCTCAGGCTCTGGTGGACATTATTCTAGTCCATGCTTCTTTGAAAGCAACTTTTTGGCCTCCACAAAAAAGTGGAACAACATGTAGTAGTTTTCTTTGTGTGCCTGACTTGTTTTACTTAATGTAATACCCTCCAATTCCATCCATGTTGCTGCAAAAGACAGAATTTCATTCCTTTTATGGATTAGTAATATTCCACTGTGTGTGTGTGTATACACACACACACACACACACACACACACACACACACACACATATATATATATCACATTTTCTTTTTTTTATTGGTGCATTGTAATCATACATCTTTGTTAGGTACAAGCTGGTAAAGGCATACATGCACACATTTTTCATTTACCCCTTCCCCAATTCCCCCCCCCATTCCCTCACCCTCCCTCCTTCTCAAATTCAGTTTAGTGATTGACTTTGATGTTTGTGAAAGTACATCATGTGCATTAAGGTGTTCCCCCTCCCCCACCCCCTGTAGTTAAGTCAACTTCTTTGCTCCTCTAAGGTTTCTCCTTCTTCGTCTAGAGTCCCTCTTATGTCCCACCTTCTCCCTAGCTTCCCCATATTAGGGAGAACATATGATTTTTTACTTTTTGTGACTGACTAATCTCACTTAGCATAATGTTTTCCAGTTCCATCCATTTCCCTGCAAATGACATGATTTTGTTCTTCTTTATGGCTGAGCAAAATTCTATTGGGTACTATACCACATTTTCTTTATCCATTCATTCATCAATAGACAAAAAGGTTGATTCCATACCTTGCCTATTGTGAACAGTGCTGCACTAAACATGCAAGTGCTGATATCTCTTTAGTGACACGATTTCATTTACTTTGCATTTATACCCAGAAGGGAGATAGCTGGATCATATGGCAGTTCTATTTCTAACTTTTTTTTTTTTTTTTTTGCATAACTGGGAAGTGAACTCAGGGACATTCTACCTCCAAGCTACATCCCCAGCCCTAATTTTTATTCTTTATTTTGAAACAGGGTCTCACTAAGTTGTGGAGTGCCTCACTAGGTAGCTGAAGCTGGCCGCGAACCCAGATCCTCTTATTTCAGCCTCCCAAGTACTGGGATTACAAGCATGCACCACCACGCCCAGCTTATTTCTAGCTTTTTGAAGAACCTCCATACTGTTTTCCATAGTGGTTATACCAATTTACAATATTATCAATAGTATAAGAGTTTCCCTCTCTCCACATCCTCACCAGTATTACTTATTTTTTGTCTTTTTGATAATAGCTATTCTCACTGGGGTGAGATGAGATATTATTATGGTTTTGATTTGTATTTCCCAGACAGTGATGATGTTGAGTGTTTTTTGTATATCTGTTAGCCATTTGTATATCCTCTTTTGAGAAGTATCTATTCAGGTCATTCATCCATCTTTTAATTGGATTATTTGTTTTATTGCTGTTGAGTTGTATAGTCTGATGTTGTTTGAATCCATAGTTACAGAACTGAAGGATATGGAGAGTTGACCGTACCTTCAAATTCCTGGATTCAGGGGACCTGACAGTGAAATGTTTTGAAATAAATTTCCTCTATTCCATCACTCCAGTTGGCTCAGGATCTGTCTGAGGCAGTGACCCTGAAGGGCCTGAACTTTGGTGGCCAGGGGATGGAAGGAGAATTTGTAATGGAACCCTGGCTTGGGCCCTCCAGCCATAGGAAGCTGAGTGACACATACAAAAAAATGACAGCTCATCTGTGAAGCCCAAGTTATTTCCCAATGACCATGCAGCTTAGAGGAAGGAAGATTTATTTGCTCACAGTTTTTGGAGATTTAGAATTTCAGACCATGTTAGGTGGGTGTGTAGAGCTCAGGGCATGGTGGCAGGAAGCGGAAAGAGGGAGAGCGCAAGGGCTCTGCTCTCACATTGTGGAGGCTAGAAGCAGATAGAGAGCAGGGAGAGGAAGAACCATATATCCCCATGACCATGCCCACAGGAACCCCTCCTTAGCAACAAATCCCTACTTCCAACATTGCTACCTTGTTTCTGTGAGGGCTAGGGGGACAATCTAAATCCAAACCATTACAGTAGATCCTGTTCTGCCTGGAATTCTATTTCAACCTAATTATGAAAGACCCTGCAAGTCCTATAGTGCACACTCAAAGAATAGTGTTCCCGTGATAATAACCCTCAGTGGAGGCCATGCCCTTGGGCCCAGCCCTGGTCCCCGGGGTCCTCACCTGTGCTCATTCTCTGGTCCAGGCTACTTAAGGATAAGAGTCAGGGGTGTTTGCTGAGTGTGGTGACCTACACCTGTAATCCCAGTACTTGAGAGACTGACAGGAGGGTCACAGGTTCAAAGACAGCCTCAGCAACTTAGCAAGACCCTGTTTCAAAAAAAAAAAAAAGATTGGAGGTGTAGCTTGGAAGTAGAATGTTCCTGGCTTCAATTCCCAGTGCAGAAAAAAATAAACAAATAAATAAAATAGGGCTGGGAATTATAGCTCAGAGGTTCAAGGCAAAAAAAAAAAAAATTCCCCACAATATCCTTCCTGCCAAGTTTACAGATCTCCTACTGCAACCTTCCCTCCACCCTCACTACCTTTAGGACAAATTAAACCCTGGCACACCTGCCCCAGTGCAGCCTGGCCCTCTCCACCCTTGCCAGCTTTTCTCCTCTTGCTTCTCCAGGGACTTCGGGCTTTAGCCCTAGGACATCTGGCCATATGAATGCTCTCACCCACACCTGGGTCTCTGCTCTGTCATATCCCCTATGGATATGTCCTCTCTCCCTTTCTTCCAAGACCCATCTGTAATGCTGCCTCTTCTGTGTTCCCCCACCCCCACGCAGGCAGATCCCCTACACTAACCCAGGACTGTGCCACACCTGTGCCATGAGGGCCAGTGACTGTCTATCTCTCCCATTATACCATGAACCTTTCCAGAATAGCTTGGTCCTCTCTATAACCCCCAGCACGATGGGTATTTGATAAGTGTTACCTGAGTAAATCTGTCACTTGTATGGTTCAGCTCCAGGCCATGGTGACCTTCAGTAGCCATGAGATGCACTATTTCTGTTGCTTTGCTGAGAACAACTGTTCTGCTTCTCCCTCTCGTTTTATGGGCAAAGATGTTCTCTGTTTCTTTGCCATCACAACCCTTGGATAAGGGCTCATCTCCCCAAAAGGGCCAAAGATCTGCCCCTTCTGGAAGCATTTGGAGAAACTTGGTGTTAGTCCATGAGGAGGCTGTTTCCCTCATGTTCTGTTATTATTATTATTTTTATTAGTAGTAGTAGTAGTAGCAGTAGTAGTAGTAGTAGTAGTAGTAGTAGTAGAGGTTGAATCCAAAGGCATTCTATCTCTAAGCTATACACTCAGCCCTATTTTATTTTTTATTTGGAAACAGGATCTTGATAAGTTGTGGAAGGTCTGTCTTACTAAGTTGCTGAGGCTGGCCTTGAACCTGCCATCCTCCTGTCTCAGCCTCTCAGATACTGGGATTACAGGCCTGTGTCACCATGCTCAGCTCCCACATCTTCTTGAAGGCTTGTTCCCATCCCAAATGTGTTGCTTCCAGGCCAGATCCAGAGGGAAGTCACTGATGTCCTGATGGGCACAGGGGCACCCACCCAGGAGCCATCTAATTTTACAGACCTCTGCCCCAGCGCCAGCTCTCGGGCTGCCAGATCTCAACTCGACACCTTGTGCTTGTCAACAGCCCAGCTGATGCCTCGGCCCTGCGGCCAGAGAACCTTTTTCTCAAGGTTAAAAGTAGCTGACCTTTGACAAGCAGCTTTGGCTAAATTCTGCATTCCTTAAAAGGGAAGCTCCCAGGTTGCCAGTGCTTATTTGGCCATGGGGTGGGAGTAGGCCCATGGGCGGGTTTGTGGCTGGAGGCACACTAGCCAAGTCATTATTAAAATAGCTGTCTTTGAAAATATGTGCGGGAGAGGGATCGTCCAGTCTGATGCCATTTTATACCACAGCCTGTGTGGCTGGACAGCTCATTGGCTCCCAGAGACTCCTGCTGGCTCCTTCACAGGCGACTCGCCCCACACTCACCACCCTCTTTAACATGTGTGTGGCAAGAAAGATGACAGAATGACAAGGACACGCGCCCATTATTAAATGTCTGGATTTGTGTTTTCAATGTAGGGGTGACGGTCCGAAGATTGACTTGGCGGGCAGTACGCTATCCAGTATCCTGGACAAGGACCTCTCGGACCGCAGCAATGACATTGGTGAGTAAGGACATGGCTGTGCTTCTCTTTCCAAAGCAAAAGGAGGATTGCAGAGCCCTGCTTGCCCCTTTGAGCAATGTGATGAACGCTAATGTGACCCTCAAAATGCCAGGCTGCCGGCTCTTGCTGGGCTTTAGATGCTGCAGTTTTGCAAAGAAAGGAAGCAGTGGTGGTTTCTGCATGAAAACAGAATTGGTGGGATTCTTACCCTCTCTGACCTTAGCAGAAATTGCTTGCAAGGGCTCATGAAAAGAAATGGTGTGATGGGCGTGGTGGCACACGCCTGTAATCCCAGTTACTTGGGAGGTTGAGACAGGAGGATTGCAGGTTTGAGACCAGCCTCAGCAACTTAGCAAGACTTTCAGCATCCTAGGGAGACTCTGTTTCAAAACAAAATATTAAAAAGGATTAGGAATGTCACTTGGAGGCAGAATGCTGCTGAGTTCGATCCCTAGTACCACAAAAGAACGGAGTGTTGCTGAGTATGTAGCTTGGAGGTAGAACGCCCCTGGCTTCAATCCCCAGTATTGCACCAAAAAAGGGGGGGGGGGGAAGAGATGATGAATAAATATTTTTGTGAAAGTGGGCATGAGCCCTTATATTTGTGATTTGTGTATTTAGCATAAAACAGTGAGTGGGTGTATATGTGAATGGTGGGGTTCATTGTAGATGCAGCAGTAAGTGTTGGGACTGGGAGTTTAAGATGAGCTTTGGTGTGTTGGTGTGGTAATTGTTCACTTAGTTCAGAGCCTGAGTTTTCCCAAGGTCAATATACCCCCATGTGATGCATAGGAAGGGGGTAAAGTCTCTCTGGGTCATCAAAAATTGAAGTGCTTTAGAGGCATCCTTGGATGGATGTGAGGCTACTAGTGGTCTTATTTTCCTTTTAGGAAGTCCAGATTCGGGGACCAAATTTTGTTTTAGTTTTCTATCTGTTATTTGTACCTGTTGTGATCATAAATTAGCATTCTCTAAAATTCTATATATTATAGAGGGTCACATTTTGAAATTTGCCTCATTTTATTTAAGCTTTTTATTGTGAGGTCATTATTGATTCACAGAAAGTTGTAAGAAATAATACAGAGATCTAGGCATGGTGGCACATTCCTGTAATCCCCAGTACTTGGGATGCTGATACAGGAGGATTGCAGGTTTGAGGCCAGCCTCGGCAACTTCACAAGACTGTCAGCAACTTAGCGAGATCCTGTTTCAAAATAAAAAATAGAGTTGGGAGTGTAGCTCAGAGGTAGAATGTCCCTGGGTTCAATCCCTAGTGCCACACACAAGAAGGGGGTGGGGGTGGGGGGAGGGAAGGGAAAGGAAAGGAAGGGAAAAAAGAAGAGAAGGAAGGATGGCTACAGAGACAGCCATGCCCTTTAACCTGGCCCACCCCCCTATGGTAACATCTTACAGAAACACAGTACAGTATCAAAGCCAAGATATTGATTCAATCTGCCAGTCGAACTCAGATTTGCCTAGTTTTGCTAGTACCTGTGTGTGCTGCATTCTTCATATGTATGGGTTTATGTATCCACCACTACAGACAAGGCACAAAACTAGGATCCCTCATGACACACTTTTATAACCACACCCACCTCCCTCCTGCCCCCTGCAACCTCCGGCAGTCATGATCATTGATTGATTTGACATAGAAGTTAGATATCCAGCATCATTTGTGTTGGCTACTCCATTTAGAAACAAGTGTCCTTACAGTTGGCAGGCCTTATAAGAGCGCTAGAGTGCCTGGCATGAAAATTCTTTTCGCCTGGCATTACTCCCCTGCATGGGTGTTCTTTTCTCCCAAATCTGCTCATAGAATTATGTCTTTGCAAACTGCTGACCCGCAGTGTCTGGCCTGACCTCATGAAGGATGTGTGCCTGTGACTGTAAATACCCAAAGTACTTGCCTGGTTTCCAGAAGTTGGCTTCTATCCTCAGCCAGCCTTTGGGAAGAGTGGTGAGGAAGCATAATCTGACATCTTGGGCTGACACGAGAAGCAGCAGCTCTGGCCTGCTGTAGCTCTTGATCTTGTGAAAGGGCAGGGCAAGCAGAGCCGTGATCGGTGGTGAATGAAGGGGAATCAGCAGAACCGGCCTGAGTAAGTTCCGCTCTGCCATGGCCGCTCAGTATTTGGGTCCCATTTTAAGCCAGGGTGACTGGTTAACAAACTGGTGGTGAAGGTCATGTGGGGCATAGCACAGGCAGGGAGGTGTTCTTCCACCTCCATACAGAGCCATATGTCTTCCTTGTTAAGTGCATTGGCTTTTAAAGCCAGGTATGGTGGGGCATGCCTGTAATCCCTGTACTTGGGAGGCTGAGACTGGAGGATCGCAGGTTCGAGGTCAGCCTCAGCAACTTAGTGAGGCCATCAACAATTTAGCAAGGCCTTCAGCAACTTTAGCAAGACCCTGTTTCAAAATAAAAAATAAGGGCTAGAGGTGTAGCGAGACCCCGTTTCAATATTTTTTTTAAAAAAGGGCCGGAGGTGTGACATAGAGGTAGAATGCCCCTGGGTTCAATCCTCAGGACCCTTTGTCCCACACATGCTTTGGCTTTTGGCCCTCATTTTCTTTGGGTCTGGAGACATCTAAGGTGGCTATCATCAAAATATGAACAGCATGGTTTTCAACCCAGCTAGTTTGGAAATGTTGGGTGTGTTGACAGGGCAGGGTAAGTCTACAGGAGCATTTCCTACTGTGAAACCTAAGCACTAGTTGTGTGTATTTGGGATCCCAGTAAGATGATGCTGAGGTTTGGTTCTTTCATTTTGCCACAAAGGCATTAATCTCAGATGACTATAATTCCTTAGGTTAACAACTTAGTGTATATATTATTTGCATTGCAAGAAATATTGATTGGCAGCTATATAATCAACCAGTACATACTTGAGTACCTGCTACTCAAATGAGAGGCTGCTTAGATACTGAGGCCCTCATATACAGGCCCTGTCTTCTATGGGCATTAGATCTGTTTGTGCCTCTAAGACAGCAAATGAGTTAACACTGGAGATGTGTGTAAATGAACACTGAGTGATCTGGGCATGGCAATCCCAAGTACTGGGGAGGCTGAGACAGGAGGAACACAGATTTGAGGCTAGCCTCAGACACTTAGCCAGACCCTCTGCAACTTAGCAAGATCCTATTTCAAAATTTTAAAAAAGGGGAGCTGGGGGTTTAACTCAGAGGTAAAATGTCCCTGGGTTTGATCCCCCATACCAAAAACAAACAAGCAAAAGACTGAATGGTAGAAAGTAATGACTGAAAAAAAGGATGTTCCCTGGGGCCGGAAGGCTGAGCAGGCTCTTCAAAGGAGCAGATGGGCTGGGCATGGTGGCACATGCTTGTAATCCCAGTACTTGGGAGGCTGAGACAGGAGGATCGCAGGTTCAAGACCAACCTCAACTACTTGGCGAGGCCCTCTGCAACTTAGTGAGACCCAGTTTCAAAATAAAGAATAAAAAATAGGGCTGGAGGTATAATTTGGAGGTAGAATGCCCCTGGGTTCAATCCCCAGTAGCACAAAAGGGGGGGGGGCAAATGAACTTATCCCTTATTCATACCTTAAAGTTGGATTTTCTTAGGGCGTGGCCAGGGAAATCACATGGGGAGTGCTGGCTGCTCTACATAGACTAGCCTGGCTGCAGTAGAGGATCTGTACTGGGAAGGAAGGAAATATAATCAACACCAGACTGAGTTGAGGGGGATGGATTTGTCATTTACTCCGTAGGCAATGGGAACCATTGATGGTTGACAATGAAGAAGTAACACGAGCAGGTCTTAAAATTAAGATAATAGTGGTCATGGTGGTACATGCCTGTAACCCCAGTACTTGGGAAGCTGAGACAGGAGGATTGCAAGGTTCAAGTTCAGCCTCAGCAACTTAGCAAGACCCTCAGCAACTCAGCAAGACCCTGTTTCAATAAAAAAAAAATAAAATAGGGCTGGTGGTATAGCTCAGAGTTTGAATGCCTCTGGGTAAAACCTCCAGTACCTGCCCCCCCAAATAGGATAAAAACTGATGGAGTTTGTGGGGCCGATCCAATGAAGGAAAGCTGGGTGTCAAGAAATCAGGTTATTTGATAGGTGGGGTGAGAAGTAGAGTGAGCCAGAATTAAGCTGCTCACAAAAGGATTGGGGAAAGAATGGGTGGGTATAGAAGCAACAATACAGGAGAATTTTTGCTAGGCTTTAGTAACAGATTGGGTGGGATCAGGGAGTAAGAGAATGATGTGTTAGTAGTGAGGTCTTTAGCATCAGGTGACTGGGGCCAAAAATGGCATGGGAAGAAATGTAGATGTCAGGAGAAAGAGCTGATTTGGAGGGAAATGTGATGGATTTAGTTGAGCATATGGATGCGGATTTGGCTGGACATCCCCATGTCAGGGCTGGATGGAGGCTGAAAGTGAGATTCAGGGCTCTAGAGGCCGACAGAGATTGGAGATGGAGATTAAGCTTCCCTGGAGCAGTGACAGGAGGGAATACAGCACTGGCATCAGCAGAGCTGGATCTGAGGGCTGAATCTGTTGCTTCCTGACTGGGTGACCTTCCGTAATTTACATAGAACCTCTTTAGCTTCCACTTGCTTATCTATAAATGCTAACATCTTTTTTTTTATTAATTGGTACATTGTAATCATATATCTTTGTTAAGTACAAGCTGGTAAAGGCATACATGCACACATTTCTCATTTAACCCTTCCCCAATTCTGCTAACATCTTTTTTGTGTGTGCATAGTATTTGGATTGAACCCAGGGGCATTCCACCTGTGAGCTACACCTCTAGCCCTATTTTATTTAGAAACAGGGTCTCACTAAGTTGCTGAGGGCCTTGCTAAGTTGCTGATGCAGGCTACAAACCTGTGAACCTTCTGTCTCAGCCTCCCAAGTACTAGGATTACAGGTGTGAACCACCATCCCCAGCTATAAATGCTAATATCTTGATTAATTTCCTTACCTTTTCTTTCAGAATTATGTCCAAACATTTGGTGGGTTGCAAAAAAACATAGAAATGCTTATGATTAATGTTGTTTGCTTAGAAGTGACTGCTGGGTCAGAATAAAAAAAAAAAAAAAAAAAAAAAACCTTACCATAAGAAAGGGGATGATGAGCCCAGGGCTGAAGACCAAATTCTAGCAAACTCTGCATTTAAGGGCAAAGCATGCCAGACACAGTGGTACACACCTGCAATCCTAATACTTGAGAGGTTGAGACAGGAGGATCACAGATTTGAGGACAGCCTCAGCAACTCAGTGAGATCCTGTTTCAAAAGAAAAAATAAAAATGGCTGGTGGTGTGGTTCAGAGGTAGAATGCCCCTGGGTTCAATCTCCTCCAGCACCAAAAAAAAATTGCAACATTACAGAGGCCAAGGGAAGAATGGGTTTTAAGCAGAATGTGTTTAGACCCAAAGGCAGAAATGCTCTTTGTAAGTGGATCCCTCAAGGAGAAAAGGACATTGCAAGCCGGGCGTGGTGGCGCACGCTTGTAATCCCAGCATTCGGGAGGCTGAGACCGGAGGATCCGGGTTCGCGGCCAGCCTCAGCTACCTAGTGAGGCACTCCGCAACTTAGTGAGACTCGGTTTCAAAATAAAGAATAAAAAATAGGGCTGGGGGTATAGCTTGGAGGTAGAATGCCCCTGAGTTCAATCCCCA
>PVLC010001177.1:0-49740 GCA_004027655.1 Graphiurus murinus | reverse complement strand
TAAAAAAATAAAAGGACATTGCAGAGGGGGGCAACTCTCTTCAGGGTTGCTTTTGTAGCATTTATTCATTGCTTTGAATCAAGGAGGAAATGATTTGTACCAGAATGTTTTGTTAGTGATTCAGACAATTGAAGCTGTCCAAATGTGGATCACAAGTGAATAACATAATACAGCCCTGAAAGCCATTAGGAACCATCGGTGTTAGCTACAAATAAATCTGTGTCTCCTCTTAATAAAGCTGTAATTTAAAATTATTATAATATTAAATTAGAGAACATGGCTTTTCAGATCTCGTGTGGGCAGCTCCCCACATCTGTCAGCCAGCAGTCATTTAGAATGAAATCAATTGGTCTAAACTAAGTTGTTGATGTCAGTTTGAGATATTGTTTGTATCAAGCGACACAGCCATATTTCAAGGAACATAATAGGAAACATGGACGGGCTCCAACATAGGCCTGTGTATGAATAGAAATGAAAATTAAATTGTCCAGTTTTATCTTGCTGATGGAGGAATCTCTGTTCTGATTGAATGGGAGATTATAGGCTACAAAGTCAAGTGCCATAACATTTACTTTTATTACACCATATACTGTTGTTCCCATCATGTGGCAGGACTTATTGTTATACTTCAGTACTATTGAGACATTTACAATTCCTTTCCCAACGTGGGAAGCAGCCTGTGAACTAAGGCACCTTGTTTCACCTAATTGACTTGGAGAAAACCTTTCTTATTCCTCCTCAGTTGCTTGACACCTGTGTTTGGACTGTTGTTTTTCCCACTATATTCAAGTCTTTTCCTATTTCTTTCTCCTTCTCTTCCTCCTTCCTCCCTCCTCCTCCTCCTCCTCCTCCTTCTTCTTTCTTTCTTTCTCTCTCTCTCTCTCTCTCTCTCTCTCTCTCTCTCTCTCTCTTTCTCTTTCTCTTTCTCTTTCTCTCTTTCTCCCCCCCTAGGGATTGAACCCAGGAACATTCTACCTGTGAGCTATACCCCCAACCGTTTTACTTTTTGTTTTGAAACAGAGTCTCATTAGGTTGCTGAGAATCTTGCTGTTGCTGAGGCTATCCTTGAACCTATGATCCTCCTGTCTGGACCTCTCAAGTACTGGAATTATAGGCATGTGTCACCATGCCCAGCTTGTTTTTCCCATTTCCATTTCTTTATGTCAACACCACCCCCTCTTTTCTATCTTTCAGGGTTTTGTTTTTTTTTTCCTTTTGATACGCAGGGGCATTCTACATCCAAGTTACACCCTCAGCTCTGTTTTATTTCTTATTTTGAAACAGGGTCTCGCTGGGTTGCTGAGGGCCTTGCTAAGTTGCTGAGGCTATCCTCAAACCTGCAGTCCTCCTGTCTCAGTCTCCCAAGTACCAGGATTACAGGCGTGTGCCACTTTGCCTGACTCTACCCCGTCTTTTCTTGAGGAAATGAAAAAATTCCCTTTATCTTCAACTTGACCCACCCAGCCCACTTCACACTGTGGTGAATTTGGGTGAGGGAGCAGACAAGAGTTGCTACCCTTAAAGTTGGGCTTGAGGCATAGACAAAGTCCAGAAGGCCCAAAGGCTAAGTTCAACTTGTCCTCAGCTTTCTCCCGGATGCCTAGAGACTATGGTTCCTTTGGACCAAGAAATATAAAAATACTTCCCTACACCCTCAGAATTCTAATAGGAGCCAAGTAATTTGGGATCGATTGGAAAGGTTCTCAAACTGGACTGTGGTGATGGTTGCACAACTCCCTAATTTTTCTAAACATTACTAACTCATACACTTAAAATGGATGAATTTTAGGATATATACATTATATCTCAGTAAAACTGTTAAAAAGAAATGGGCGTGGTGGTACACACCTGTCATCCCTGAACTTGGGAGGCTGAAACAAGAGGATCACAGGTTCAAGGTCAGCCTCACCAACTTAGCAAGACCCAGAGCAACTTAGTGAGAGCCTGTTTCAAAATAAAAAAAGAGAAAGGGCTGAGGAGTATGGTTCAGAGGTTGAATGCCCCTAGGTTCAATTCCCAGTACCAAAAACCAAAAACAAAAACAAAAGAAAAAGAAAAAGAAAGCCAGATAAGTTGGGCAAGGTTAATCAGCTACTAAGAAGCAGAGTTGGGGTTGTGCCTAGTTAAGGCCAGTCTTCTAGTGTAGGAGGTTGGTCTACATCAGCGGTTCTCAATTGCTGTCTTTATTGGTGACATTTTTGGCTTGGTGACATTTTTGGTTGTCACATCATAGGAGTGATGATGCTACTGGTTCATAGTGAGTAGATGCTGCTGAACACCTTGCAGTGCATAGGGCAGCCCCATAAACAACAGAGAATGACCTCATCCCAAATATCTATAGCACAGAGCATGAGAAATTCTGGCCTGTGTCCAGGTGTTGATGAGAAATTAGGAACAGCTGGCTCGAGAGCACATTTTCCCCACATACACCTCAAGTGCAGTCTGGTGTTCTGTAAAGTGGCCTAATTTCCTTACAATTTCTACATGAAAAAAATATCAGAAGCTGGGCATCGTGGTGCACGCCTGTAATCACAGTAAGTGAAGGACTGAGACAGGAGGATTGCAGGCTCAAGGCTAGCCTCAGCAACTTAGGGAGGCTCTTGGCAACTTAGTGAGATTCTGTTTCCTAATAATAATAATAATAATAATAATAATAATAATAATAATAATAGTAATATCAGAGATTTGGAAACCAGTGACTATATATACAAAAGAGTAAATCTACTTGAAGTAATTCATTTAAACAGTAACCAAGGAAATGGCCATGACCTTGGAGAAAGTTTGTGGTAAGTTGCTAGCCCTAGAAACAGTGATACAATTTGAACCTGATTTTCACATAAAAAGAATATTGTATTTGAGATTAGATATCCTCCGATGATTTAATAGCTGATGTTTAAATGGATATTAAAGGATAACACACATAAAATGTGATCAATGCTAAACTCTAAATCTACATTCAGTATAGTAAAGCTATACAGGATGTATACAAAACAATTTAACACTGACCATTAACAGAAATTTTGTTACTATGATAGCAAATCTGCATAAACAAGGGATTAAATCCTTACCTTATTTTGTAATTTCTACTTTTTAGTATAAGAAGTTATTTCTAGGGGTTTCTTGGACAGATTTCAAGGGAAATCTTATATCCTCTGTTTTTGGATTGTTGTTTTCTCTGTCCTGTTTATACTAAATACTGAGCCAGATATGATACTACATGCCTATAATCCCAGTACATAGGAGTCTGAGACAGGAGGATTACAAGTTCGAGGACAGCGCACAGTAACTTAGTGAGACCCTATTTCAAAATAAAAAATAAAGGTGGACATGGTAGCGCACTCCTGTAATCCCAGTACTTGGGAGGCTGAGACAGGAAGATCACAGGTTTGAAGCCAACCTCAGCAACTTAGTGAGACCCTCAGCAACTTAGAGACTTAAATGCCTCTACCTGCGCTACATGCTGAGACCCTTCTCAGCCTTACCAGTACAATCTGGAGGTATACTTCATGGATTCCAAGTAGTCTACATACAACGAAGGAACTTACATAATAAGTCTCTATGTCCACAGTGTACTCCACAAAGCTGAAAATGAATGTGGAAGCCAGAAGGGAACAGGTGATATTCATTGCTCAGATTGCACATGGCATTTATTTGGCTTGGGATGCTCTCCGCCCACTGGCTGTGGCCTCATGGATTGGCAGAGCCCAGATCTGGCTTCTGTTTTACTTGCAAATATCCTGAGGGCATATACGATCTGCCAGAAAATCATGCTCAGGCACCCCTTTGTCATACAAAAACTATATGGACAAACTATCATTTATTAAGTATATTTTTATTACCATCACTTTCTGAAGTGAATTGTCAAAATCCTCCTTTAACCATGGACTCTGATGGCACAGCCTGGAAACCCTGGCCAAGGTTAGCAGGCTGCTAACTTTGATTCATGAAATGAGAAAAGTGATTAGCAGTTGAGAGTGAGGTTGGTGGGCACCATTAAAAGGAAATTGGATCTGGTGGTGACAGGCTAAGGAGGAGTTGGAGGTTAGCAGGGCATCCTGATTTGGAGCCAAAAGAAGCCTGTTTACATACCTTTGCAGTAATCTATAGTGACACCCTCTTCACCTCCCCAGGCCAGAGTCCTCTCTCCCTGAGCTTCATGCTCTTTGGAGATTCACAGATTATTTTTAAAAAGTCTTTTAATTGAGGGCATTGCTCTGTGTGTGTGTGTGTGTGTGTGTGTGTGTGTGTGTGTGTGTGTGTGTGTGTTACTAGAGATTGAACCCAGGGACATTCTACCTCCAAGCTACACCCCCAGCCCTTTTTAAAAATGTTTTTGTTTGGAAACAGGGTCTCACTACGTTGTCACTATGTTGCTGAAGCTGTCGTCAAACCTGTGATGCTCCTATCTTAGCCCCCCAGTTGCTGGGATTACAGGTGTGTGCCACCATGCCCGGCTCATTGCTAATTTTTATTTTATTTCTTAAGTACTTTTCTTAAAATATTATCTCATTATTAAAAAGGGCACAATCTAGCTGGGCATGGTAGCGCATGCTTGTAATCCCAGCAATTGCGAGGCTGAGACTAGAGGATACGGGTTCACGGCCAGCCTCAGCTACCTAGTGAGGCACTCTGCAACTAGTGAGACCCTGTTTCAAAATAAAGAATAAAAAATAGGGCTGGGATATAACTTGGAGGTAAAATGCCCCTGAGTTAAATCCCCAGTACTGAAAAAAAAAAAAAAAAAGGGTACAATCTACAAAAGCTTAAAAATTAAACTGATTTAGCTTAATGGAAAACTCAACTTGGTGACTTTTCTCAGTGCTTTATAGCTTGGCAGTAACTTTGGCATGGACACATACCATTCTTGGGGATGGTATTTGAAAACCATAGTTCCCGGAGGGACTTGGGTGTTGAAGTACAGCTCAGCTAAAAATTCATTATACCATTATCAGCTTAATTTTTTTATAGAGATAGAATTGCTTGTATATTTTTTAATTCTATGATAGAGTACCAGGTGTGGTGGCATATGCCTGTAATCCCAGTACTTGGGAAGCTGAGATAGGAGGATCACAGGTTCAAGGCTGGCCTCAGCAATGTAGCTAGACTCTCAGCAACCTAGTATGATCCTGTTTCAAATCCAAACATTTTTTAAAAAGTGCTGGTGGTATAACTCAGAGGTAGAATGCCCCTGGTTTAATCTCTAGCAACAAACACACACAGTCAGTCAGTCATGGATGGACTAGGGTATAGCTCAGTGATAGAGTGCTTCCATAATATGCAGAAGGCCCTGGGTTCCATTCCAAAAACCACATACATGCACACACACACACACACACACACACACACACACACACACACACACAGAGTCTATTAGGTCAGTCGTGAAACTTCAGGGTTGTTTGTTTTGTGGTACTGAGGATTGAACTTAGAGGCATTCTACATCCAAGCTACACCCCTGGCCAGCCCTATTTTATTTTTTATTTTGAGACAGGATCTCACTACGTTGTGGAGAGTCTCACTACATTGCGGAGAGTCTCAGTACATTTCGGAGACTGTCCTTGAACCTGCAATCTTCCTGTCTTGGCACCCCAAGTACTGGGATTACAGGTGTGCGCCCCCACACCCAGCTGAGGCATCAGATTTTTAAGAACACTTTAAATAATTTTATTCCTGCCTTCTTTCTTCCCGAAAGTTTTCCAGCTGAGAAGGAGCTCATCTAGTTACTGAGGCTGGGGACGGAAGCCTGCCACCCCATCCTAGCAGTTGGGGAGGCTCTGTATTTCTCAGGGGCATGAGGAGTGCTCTGGGCTTCAGGACAGGAGCTTCAGGACAGTTGCATCCCTCTGGGTCTTGGAATTTTTTGTCTTTTCTCTTTGTTTATTTCTCATGCGGGGTTGAACCTAGGGCCTCCTGCATGCTAGGCAAGCACTCTACTGCTGAGCTATACCCCCAGCCCTGGGTCTTGCTTCTTCGTCTTTCAACCAAGAGCTTGAATGAAATGACTACAGAAGGCCCGCTCCAGCCTTATAACCTATGTTTCTCTGACTGTTTCTTTTAGCTGTGTTTTGTCTACATCAGGGAAACTGCCTCTGAATCTTCATTAAGATTAAGTAGCTTCTTCTTTTTTCTGTACTCCATGCTCATTGCAGCTTTAGTCACATTAGTGAATATGAAAATAACCCAGATGTCCATTGATAAATAAATAAACTTGAAAATGAGACATAAGCCTGGCGTCATGGTGCACACCTGTAATCTCAGTATTTAGGAGGCTGAGACAGGAGGATCGCAGGTTTGAGGCCAGCCTTAGCAACATAGCAAGATGCTCGGAAACTTAGTGACACCCTGTTTCAAAATAAAAAATAAAGAGGGTCGGTGGTAGAGCACAGAGATAGAATACCCCTGGGTTCCATCCCCAGTACCAAAATAATATGATGTATACATTCATTGAAATGCTATATTACTTTATTTGTATACTTTTATTGGTAGATTTTAATTTGTCCCTTCACCTAAGTTTCTTTAGTTCTATTGGTTCCAGTAATCCATAATTGATAACATGACCCTTTCTAGGGTCTAACAGTTTTCATTGGCTTACTGATTTTTGCTTATAAAACATTTGCTGGAGTCGAGCATGGTGGGGCATGCCTGTAATCTCAGTAACCTGGGAGGCTAGACAGTAGGATCACAGGTTAGAGAACAGCCTCAGCAATGTACCAAGATTCTCAGCAACCTAGCAAAACTCTGTTTCAAAACAAAAAATAGAAAAAAGGCTGAGGTGTAACTCAGAGATAGAATGTCCCTGGGTTCAGTCCCTAGGAACACACACACAAAGTTTGCTGGAGCCAGAGGTCGTGGCACACACCTGTCATCCCAGTACTTGGGAGGCTAAGACAGGAGAATCACAGGTTCAAGACCAGCTTCAGCAACTCAGAGAGCCCTTGTATCAAAATAAAAATTAAATTAAATAGGGTGTGAGTGTATCCCAATGGTAGAACACTCCTGGGTTCAACCCCCAGTACCACAAAAAATTAATAATTCTCAGTGATGCTAGACTGAGTTTTGATACATAACTCACAAGGAGGTCAGAGAATTGAGTGAAACTATGATAACAAAGTTCTTCCTGTTCCCATCTACTTTTGTTTATGTAAACAAAGTTTTTTGGCACTTACATCTCTAAAATGAAAAATAGTAAGAGTTGATATGAAACCATCTCATTCTGATATTAAGTAGTAATCATCCACACATGCACAAAGTGTTTGAGAAGAAAGACCACTTGCTGGGTGTGGTGGCGCACGCTTGTGATCCCAGCATTCGGGAGGCTGAGACTGGAGGATCCGGGTTCTCGGCCAGCCTCAGCTACCTAGTGAGACACTCCGCAACTTAGTGAGACCCTGTTTCAAAATAAACAATAAAAAATAAGCTGGGCATGGTGGCGCACGCTTGTAATCCCAGCATTCGGGAGGCTGAGACTGGAGGATCCGGGTTTGCGGCCAGCCTCAGCTACTTAGTGAGGTACTCCGCAACTTAGTGAGACCCTGTTTCAAAATAAAGAATAAAAATAGGGCTGGAGGTGTAGCTCGGAGGTAGAATGCCCCTGAGTTCAATCCCCAGTACCACAAAAAAAAAAAAAAAAAAAAAAATAGGGCCGGGCGTATAGCTCAGAGGTAGAATGCCCCTAAGTTCAATCCCCAGTACCAAAAAAAAAGAAAGAAATCCCAGTAAATTCAACTTTTGTATGCTTAAAATTATATATAAAAATATGTGGTACCAGCCAGGTGTGGTGGCACATGCCTGTAACCCCAGTACTTGGGAGGCTGAGACAGGAGGATTACAGCTTCAAAGCCAGCCTCAGCAATTTATTGAGACCCTGTTTCAAAAGTAAAATAGGGCTACAGGGTTAGGTGTAGCTCGGAGGTAGAAGGCCCCTGGATTCAATCCCAGGTACCAGAAATAAAAACCACACAGTGTGGTATGTAGGTATACATATGTTTTGATCATTTATATACAGCTAATAATTTTAGCAACTCAATCCATAAGAAAAAGGATTTTTACACTTAGGGCCTTATGATTTCATAAAGGAGAAAAATCATAAAATTCTATTTATATACATGCTTTCATAACAGAAAAAGATGGTAAAGTAATTGATAAAACTTGAAAGCATATTGCATTAGAATAAAATTCAGCAATGCATGGTAGAAATATAAATTCAAGGAGAAATAAGAATGATGTAAAGTTTCCAGTTGTTAAAATCTTAACATTTTTTAAATGGGTAGTAGTGCTTGTTAAATTGCTGTGGTAGCCAGGCATAGTGGCACATGCCTGTAATCACAGTATTCAGGAAGTTGAGACAGGAAAATCACAGGCTCAAGACCAGCCTCAGCAAGTTTGTGAGACCCTCAGCAACTTAGCAAGTCCCTATTTCAAAAAAAGTCCTGGAGGTATAGCTCAGAGGTATCACACCCTGGGTTCAATCCCCAGTACCACACAAAAAAATTGATGTGATATTCAAAAATACATTGAGTACATTTAAGAAAGCAATATGTTACATTTTAAAATGTCAACATTTATAGCACCCCAGAAATTAGCTGGGTATAGTGTGCATGCCTGTAATTGTAGTACTTGGGAGGCTGAGATAGGAGGGTTGCGAGCTTGAGGCCAGACTCAGCAATTTAGCAAGACTCTCAGCAACTTAGTGATGCTGTTTCAAAATAAAAAAATAAAGTGGGGGTGGGGGTATAGTTCAGAGGTAGGATGCCCCTGAGTTCAGTCTCCAGTACCAAAAAAAAAAAAAAAAAAAAAAGTAGAGCAAAAATCACATCCTGTGGAACTAAAACTTGTGTAAAATTGTAGATGTCAGCTTAAAATATATGAGGGGATATACACAGGTTTGCACAATTATATTAGGAATTACCTGGGCAAAACAGTCTGAAAATCACTGGCTTCAGAAATATATCATTTTATACTTACGCAAACATTCCTAGGGATCAACTTCAAGAAGTGGTATTGATGTATCTGAAGGTGTGCACATTTAAATTTTGAGATGGGTGTTGCCAAATGGTATTACAGGAAGTCCAGCATGGAGGAGAGGGAGTGATTTTCTTGGGGTAAAGACAAGCAATGTTAACAGTGAAAAAGTGGCTTTCTACTTTCTGAGCTTACTGAGACCCTGTTTCAGAATAAAAAGGGCTTGGGGTTGCCGAGTATGGTGGCACATGCATGTAATCCCAGTAATTGGGAGGTCTTGCTAAATTGCTGAAACTGGCCTCAAACCTGTAATTCTATCATGCTTGACTTCCTAGTTTCTTTTCTTCTCTTTCCTTTTTTTCTTTTCCTTTCCTTTTCTGGTACTGGGGATTGAACTCAGGGGCATGCTACCTCTGAGCTATACCCCCAGCACTTTTTTAAAACAGAGTCTCACTCATTTGCTGAGGGTCTTGCTAAATTGCTGAGGCTGGCCTTGAGCCGTGATCCTCCTGTCTCAGCCTCCCAAGTACTGGGATTACAGATATATACCACCACCATGCCCGGCTCCTTTTTGTATTCTTGTAGTAACAGTTCTCAGAATTCACAGTCACTTTAACAAATAGTACAGTTAAATCCTGTCATCTTCCCAATGTTCTATAGTGGAAATCTTTCCAGGAACATGAATCTGTTGGGGGGGGGGGGACTTGTCACTTTCTGGTAGTGATGTTGAGTGAGCTCCCTATCCTCTAACCCTCCATCTTGCTCTTTGTGGAATAGAGCAGTGCCCACACAGCATGAGGTTTTGGGGGGATGAGATGAATGTGTCTGTGTATAAAACAGAGTAGCAGGGTAATTGGCATATAGGGCTCAAAACTTGTGTATTCTCAGCAGCTTCTGTCTCGCAAATGTCATTCTTGCATTATAAATGCAAACACAACAGTTTTTCTGCTCTATCCCTGCACAATTTGGAGGGTGTGTTTTCCTGCATACTCTAATCATTGCTGATTTTTCCACTGGAGACTCAGCTACCACAGGTGTTCATTTGAACCCTGGCAAATGGCCCATCTTTATGATCCACACTAATCCAGTGACTTATGAGCATGATGAGGTTTCCTTCTGTTCAGAGTATCTTATGATGCTACTTCATTACAGAGACAGTACCTGCAGCACTGTGGGCTTAGGGTTTTCTTATCTTAAATCTTAAAACAAAAGGAGGTGGAACTGGGCATGGTGGTGTATGTCTGTCATCCTACTACTTGGGAGGCTGAGACAGAATGATCACAGGTTCCAGGCCAGCCTCAGCAACTTAGTGGGACTCTCAGCAACCTTGTGAGACCCTGTTTCTAAACAAAAACTAAAACTTAAGGGCTGGGGGCATAGTTCAGAGGTTAAATGCTCCTGGGTTCAATCCCTATTACCACAAAAAAGGGGTATTAGATCCTTGTTCTCAAATCCCACAATGGTGTATGAAAACAAACTTCTACCTGGGTGATTTGAAAGAGTATTCACGTAATCTCTCATTTACAATTCACGTAATCTCTGATTTACAAGAGAATAACCCTGTGAAGCTGATGGCTCAGATAATTCTCTTTTTTATGGTGGAAAAAAAGAAGCCCAGAAAGGTTGTTTGTTGATTCATTCAGTAATCATTTATTGAATACTCACCACAAGCCAGGAATGATATCAGGCCTGGGAAAACAGAGATAAAAGTCACAGCTTCTTTCCTGGCTGGTGGATAAGACAGATGAATCAATAAGGAATGTTAGCACAGGGCACTAAATGCTGAGATTGAAATGATGAGTGAGTGGCAGAGCACCCAACCCAGGCCTTTGGGTGCAGTCTGGCTTCTTGGAAGATGTCCCAATTGTGGCCGAGTCTCTGTGGCATGGAAGGAGTTAGTTAGATATGCTTAGATAGGCACTTTGCACCTCTCTCCCTCTCTCTCTCTCTCTCTCTCTCTCTCTCTCTCTCTCTCTCTCTCTCTCTCGACAGCATTAGGATGGAGAGGGGCTTAAAGTGAGAAATTGTAAGTAGGGCGTGGTGGCACATATCTGTATACCCAGTACTTAGGAGGCTGAGATGGGAGGATCACAGATTGGAGGCCAGCCTCAGCAATTTAGCAAGACCTTGTTTCAAAATAAAAAAATAAAAAGACACAGGGGTGGCTGGGCATGGTGGTGCATGCTTGTAATCCCAGTACTTGGGAAGCTGAGACTGGAGGATCTGGGTTTGCTGCCAGCCTTCCCTACTTAGTGAGGCCCTCCGCAACTTAGTGAGACCCTGTTTCAAAATAAAGAATAAAAATAGGACTGGAAGTGTAGCTCAGAGGTAGAATGAGCCAGACCTGAAAAAAAAAAAAAAAAGACCCAGGGGTGTAGCTTGGAGCCCCTAGGTTCAATCCTCAGTGTATACACACATGCACACACACGCACGTGCGCACACACACACAGAGTGAGAAATGTATTACAGTGCTTCTAGGCAAGAAATTCCAGAAGCTTTGATGATCTATAAAGCAGGACATGGAGAAGGAGGGACGGCTTCCAGAGCTCTTAGGAGGTTGGTGATGTTGCCAGGCTTCAGATGTGGCAAACTCCCTCCCCCAGGCTCCTTTTCCAGTCCCGAGCAATGCACTCTAACGAACAAACAGAGCCATTTAAGAGTTCCCCAAACAGTTCCATTGGTGACAGCTGGCCTGTCTCAGACGTGACCGTTCATCCTCTCTGTTTTCTGTGGCTGAGCTTTAGGTCACCTGTGGTCACTGGTGCCATTCCTCCCATCCATGGAAAATGAGGCTGGGTTTTCTAATTGAACTAAATAGGGTGTGACTGAAGTTCACGGAAAATGGGCAGTTGCTTGCACCATGAAGAGTCCAGGGCCCTTTCCAAGCCGGCTCCATCGTGTCCAAATCGAATTATCCCCGTATGTCAAAAAAGGTTCATCTTCCAGCTATCACAGAAAGCCAAGAGCTTCTCATCCTTAGGAAACTTAAAAAATACCCCAGCTCTTGCCAGTTGAATGGTTTTGGACTAGCTTATGGGCATTAAAACCTTTTTCTATTAGGAGGAAATATTCCCAGCTAGGCTGAGAAAGCTCCTATCAAGTTTCAAGCAGATTCATTTCAAAACCACCATGAAAACAGGGACGTTTTCTTCGCACCACAGTGAATTAGTCATGGAAATTCTGCCTTAATCACAGCTCCCATGGCCGCGGTCCTGAGGAGCATTCTCGGTCGGGGCTACCAGAGAGTTATGTGACAGCACTGAAGAGTCTGTCCCTTCACCGTCAGAAAGCAGAAGTTGGTCACAGTCTGTGGAAACATACCAGGGTAACCTGAGGTTCTGTTTTTAGCAAGTGACCTTATACTTGAAACACCTTTTTTTTGGGGGGGGGGGGCGCTGAGGATGGAACTGTTATAGGCAAGTTCTCTACCCCTGAGCTACATCTTCAGCCAGCATCTTGTGTGTGTGTGGGGGGGGTGGGATACTGGAGACTGAACCCAGGGGCATTCTACCTCTGAGCTACACTCCCAGCACCTTTTTATGTTTTTATTTTGAAACAGCGTCTCAAAGGGCCTTACTAAGTTGCTGAGGCTGGCCTCAAACCTGTGATCCTCCCGTCTCAGCCTCTCAAGTACTGAGTACTGAGATTACAAGTATGTGCCACCACACTCAATTCCACATCTTTTTCTTTATGGCCATTTGGCTTGGTTGCTGGTTCCAAAAGTGCTCCTTGTAAGCTAAAATTTTAGAAAGATAAACTTGCCTGAAATGTGTGTTAAGTGGTGTTAAGAGTGGCTTCTCTTGAGAGACTCTGACCCTCCTCTTACTCTCGAGTGACAGAAATGAGGCAGTCTCCTCGGCCATCTGTCGCGGAGGTGCTTGCTGCCTGTGGCCACACTCCAACACACGTAGGTCTTTTCAGTGCAGACCTCAGCCAATAAAGTGAGTGGGCCAGCCAAGCGTCTGCAGCCATGGCACAGAGCACGGCCTTCTGCTGTGACAGTCACCTCATAGCCCACTAGGTGCCACCTCCATAGGTGACATTCCTGGACTGAGAGTTTTCCCTTCAGATAGTTTGTTCATTCATTTGCTTGTTCCTTCATAACAGAGTATCAAGGATTTCTTGTTTTGTTTTGTTTTCCCAACAATGTATTAGACTTTGAGAACGCAAAGATAAGTTCCTGTCCTTCCCAGGTGCAGTGGCACATTCCTGTAATCCCAGTACTTGGGAGGTCAAGACAGGAGGATAGCAGGTTGGAGGCCAACGTCAGCAACTTAACTAGACCCTGTTTCAAAATAGAAAATAAAATAGGGCTGGGGGTGTAGCTTCGTGGTAGAATGCCCCTGGTTCAATCCCACGTGCCACCAAAAATAAAAAATAAGAAGAAGAGAGCTGGAGGTGTAGTTCAGATGGAAGTAGAGTGCTCCTGGGTTCAATCCTCAGTACCACACACACACAAATCCTTCCTTATCACTCCCTTCCCTTAGCCCCAACCTCTGCTAGGGCAGCACTTCTCACACCTTGCTGCGTATTCATGTCACCTGGGGAGACCGAAACCTACCCATGCCCAGGCTGCACCCCAAACCGACTGAGTCCATCTCCAGGGTGGGATCCAGGGAGGAGGTGCTTTTGAACTGTCCAGGTGAGTCTGGGGTGCAGCCAAGGCAGAGGGCCAGAGTCAGTCGGCCTTTAATTGTTCTTGAATCCCTTCACCTTACTCAAGATTTGCCTCCAGAGCTCGTTTTAGTTTCCTGGACAGAACAATGATCTACACTGTCCAGCTGAGCCTCCAGGGTTCCCACCCCAAGGCCCTCGGTGATGGCCCCTGCACTGGCACTTTTAGCAGCCTTCACGTCTACCTCTGACAGCTCCCTGCGCAACACCTGCTCCCCAGGCTTCCTGTTCTCTGCACTCCTCTCCTCCAGGCTTCCTCTGCCCCCTGCTGTGCCTCCTGCCCTCCCCAACCATCACCCCACCAGCACACCACCCTGTCCTGGGCCTTATTCCTTTTTCCAGGGCAGTCAGCAATATGCATACGTAACCTGTAAACTCATTGTATGGAAAATACACATGAGGATATTTGTGCAGCACTTTGATATAATAACTAAATATAAGAGGAGGTGATTTGGAGACTAATTACCAGCAACAGGGGACTAACTAAATAAATGAAGAATGGCAGAGCTATAGATTATGCAAAGATCAAAGTATTTATGGAGAGAGGGGGGGGAGAGAGAGAGAGAAAGAGAGAGAGAGAGAGAGAGAGAGAGAGAGAGAGAGAGAGAGAGAGAGAGAGAGAAAGGAGAGAGAAGGTATTAGTTTATGGTACTGGGGCTTGAACCTAGGGATATTCTGCCACTGAGCTATACCCCCAACTTTTTTTGTTTTTATTTTTGTGTGGTACTGGGGATTGAACCAAAGGGCATTCTACCTCTGAGCTACAACCCCAAATCTATTTTTAATGGTTTATTTTAAAACAGGGTCTCACTAAGTTGCTGAGGCTGGCCTTGAACCTGTGATCCTCCTATCTCAGCCTCTCAAGTACTAGGATTACAGGCATGAGCCACCATGCCTGGCTTATGAATAGTTTTTAGAGACCTGGCATATAAGTTTAAGTGAAACAAGCAGAATGCTGTACTACATATAATATGATCTATAATGTCTATTTTTAAAAGGACTGGAGGAAAATATACTGAAATACTAACAGTGATTGTCCCAATGTGGTAAGATTATAGTTGACTTTCTTTTATTGTTATAATTTCACACTTTATTTATTTGGGGGGAACTGAGGATTGAATCCTGGGGTATTCTACCTTTGAACTACACCCCAGCCCTATTTCATTTTTTTTTATTTTGAAACAGGGTCTTGCTAAGTTGCAGAGGCTGTCTTTGAACCTGCAGTCCTCTTGTCTCAGCCTCCCAAGTACTGGGAGGATAACAGATGGGCACTACCGTGCCAGCTACCCCCCAACATTTCTTTCTCTTTTTTTAACTGGGTATGGTGCACATTCCTGTAATCCCAGTACTTGGGAGGCTGAGATAGGAGGATCACAGACTTGAGACCAGTCTCAGCAACTTAAGGAGACTTTCAACAACCTAGTAAGACCCTGTTTCAAAACAAAAATATAAAGGGCTGGAGTTGTAGCTCAGAGATAGAATGCCCCTGGATTTGATCCCCAATACCATTTTTTTTTAATTTTGAAACAGGGTCTCGCTAAATTGCTGGGGGCCTTGGCAAATTACTGAGGCTGGCCTCAAGCCTATGATCCTCCTGTCTCAGCCTCCCAAGTACTGGAATTACAGGCATGTACTATCATGCCAAGCTTCATATTCTAAAGAAAATATTCATTGAGCATCTAATACTTTTGAAATCAGAGAAAAACTGACTTAAAAAAGATTGAGAAGTCAATGTCAGATTGTGGCTTTTTGCATCAACCCGACTGTGTGATGGGGAATTTCTAGTTCAGGCAACATGAAGATGGTAGAGGTAAGCCTTACGGTGGGATCTAGAGGAGAGCCTTTGGGTAAATAAGACTGTTTAAAGGGAAGGTCCCTGAGAGGGGCCAGCCCAGGGAGCCAGTCTTGAGATGTGCATCTCAGGCAGGGATCTTTGTTCTCCCCTCGTCCAGGATCCTCGTGGCATTCCACAGAGCTGACTGGAAAACTGCAGCCCTTTACGGCCCTCACTCAGGTGCTGGGTGCTAATCACCTCTTTCTTGCCTCTGAGTGCCATTGATGTTTTTCTGGTTTTTTTATTATACTTGCTCTGCACTGATAAGAAGAGTTAATTGAGTAAATTATTCATTCGTTAGGTGCTAGAATAATGTCACTTAATATCATCCCAGGTATAATTTAATGGCTTCTCCTGGCCAGCAATGTGTGCTTGGTTTTGCATAGTCCACTAAAGGAGATGGTTTGCAGATAACACCTGCCTGTTCATTAATAGAATTAAGCTGTCACACAGCCAGACCACTTATTATAACTATCGGTAAGAGAGTTCTCCCCCAAATAATGGGGGGCACCACTTTTTATTAGTGTGTTGCAATTATATATCACAGTTAGGTTCAATGTGATACAAATGTACATGCACACAGTTTTTGGTATACTTTCCTCCACATCTCACCTCACTATCCTTCCTCCCTTCTCATATATGTTAGCAAAAAGGGTAGTAGTACCTTTATATATTACTAAAACATTATTTGAGCTATTTTAAATAATTTGATTCTATTCACTTTTTTGTGTGTGGTACCAGTGATTAAACCCAGGGGCATTCTACCGCTGACCTACATCCTCACCCATTCCTATTTTATTTATTTTGAAATGGGGTCTCACTAAATTAGTGCTCTCTGGCCTGGAAACTATGATCCTCCTGTTTCAGCCTCCCAAGTACTGGGATTATAGGTGTGTGTCACCATGCCTGGCTAAGACTGTGTTTTAAATGCCATAGCAGAGCTGGCATGATGGCACACATCTGTAATCCCAGTACTTAGGAGGCTGAAGCAGGAGGATCCCAGGTTCAAAGCCAGAGCACATTAACTTAGGGAGATCCTATTTCAAAATAAAAAATAAATTAGATCTGAGGGTATAGCTCAGTGGTTGAACACCCCTGTGCTCAATCCCCAGTACCACAAAAAATAGAAATAAAGTACATTCCACTCGTGCGGAAGGAATAGTGTTACCCTAGTCATAAGCAGCAATGTTGCTCAGGATCTGCCCTTCCCTCCAGCCATTCCTTTGAGCACACTTGCTTTGTGAATCCTCAGGACTCTAGAGACCTGGGCAGCCCCTTGGCCTGATCATTCACTGAACAGGGTGGCCTTATAGAGGCAACACTCCAGGGAGTGTCACTGTAGAAAATTTTGCTCCAAGATGATTCCCTTAAGTACAAACTTTTGTAAAGTGGCTCCAAAGAAAATGCACGCTTTCTTTTGCCTTCCTCCAGACACATGTGAGACACATGAATGGTTTTCTGTTTTCCCGAGCGTCAGTTACCAGGATGTGAGCTCTCTGAGGGCAGAGCCCATTTCTGCCAGGTTCACTGGTGTAGGCACAGTATCTAGCACTCCGTGTGGCACATGCTAGTCACACAATTACAGTGGAGTGCATGAATGACTAGACTGTGACTTCAGAAGATAATGTTTCCATGGGAAGAGGCTCTGTGAGTTATCTGCAGAAGTAGAGACTTAGCATTAGGGGTATGGCTGATGGCCTCACACAGCAGAGGAGGAGCCTGCCCTTTCTTCTTGTCTTTTGGAATCTTGCCCATGACTATTGTACCTTGTGATAACTGCCTTTTGTGTCCAAAAGAATGTTTTATCTACTAAAATGGACTTGGATTTGTGGAAGAGAGAGAATTCCTTCTTTAATCCTCTTTCTGTAAGCGTGTGGTGTGTGTGTGTGTGTGTGTGTGTGTGTGTGTGTGTATGTGTGTTACTAGGTGTTTAACTCAGGGGCATTCTGCCTTTGAGCTACACCCCCAGCTTTATTTTATTTTTTATTTTGAAACAGAGTCTCATTGAGTTGCTGTAGCTGGCCTCAAACCTGTGATCCTCTGTTTCACCCTCCCCCAGTACTGGGATTACAGATGTGCACTACCACACCCAGCTTCTGTAGCTTTCTAAAGATTTATGGAAAGTTGGGTATGATGGCGCACACCTGTAATCCCAGTACTTGGAAGGCTGAGACAGGAGAATCACAGATTTGAGGACAGCCTCAGTAACTTAGTGAGGCCCTCCGCAACTTAGTAAGACCCTATTTGAAAATAAAAAATAAAAACAGGACTTGGGTATAGATCAGAGCTAAAATGCCCCTGAGTTCAATCTCCAGTACCACAAAAAAATTATGAAGGGGAATTATTGAAAAACCATTGAAGGAAAAAAGAAAAATCACACTCGCTAGCTTGTTAAACTGAACAGGAACTGATTGCTTCATTCAGTTGGAATCACCTTTATTGAGTGACCACAGATATGAATGGCCTTTATAAAACATGAAGTATAATCTGGTTGAAAATGATAATTATTAAGGAAAAGAGGTTTCTGTGGCCTGGTATAAGAACCTTTTCTCACTCCTGTTTTTCTCCATAAAAATCTATTTTATTTTTGTTTTAGACCTAGAAGGTTTTGACTCCGTGGTATCATCTACTGAGAAACTCAGTCACCCAACCACAAGCAGACCAAAAGCTACGGGGAGGCGGCCTCCGTCTCAGTCGCTCACATCTGTAAGTGTCACCTCATCATGTCTCTTTGCTTCTCTGCAACTGAAAAGCAAGAAGCATTGGAGATTCAAGCCCAGGACTCTTCTGCAAGTGGCCCATCCAAGACACCGCAGGAGACAGAGGCCACAAGATACAGTGCCAGCTAAATGTGATTTGAGGGTCTTCTTGAATCGATTCATATTTCTTTCTGTTTGTTCTTTGTTTCTACCAGCAAGACACCACTCCCTCTTCCCACCTTCCTCCTCTCTCTTCTAGATGGATTCTTGTTTGAACCTGAAGTGAAATTGATAGAAAAAAAATTTCAGCTGGATATGTACACCCCAGCCACATATATATATATATATATGTGGCTGGGGTGTAGCTTAGTAGTAGAATGCCCCTGGGTTCAATCCCAGTACCACACACACAAAAAAAGAGAAGTCACATTTTTGGGTGGGAAAGGGAAAGTGAGGCTAGTTTGGTCTATAAATGAGACAAAGCTTTGCTGAATAAAGATCTACCACTATACAACTCTAGGGAGTGGCTTCTATCTCCCCAGACCCCATCATCTGTACCCTTATGTGGAACCCCATACTGGCCTTCATGTGGTTGATTTTAAACCTTCAAGGCAACCACTCATGTAAAAACAGGTGCTAGCCCATAGATGTTTTTTTGTATGGGTCATTTTGAATAACTTCTTATTGAAAATGTGTTACACATTTATTGTACCAAATTCGAAGAGTGGGACTCATAAGGAAAGTAATTTCCCTGTAATCCTACCCCTAGAACCAAGAGCTATTAGCCTCTTTATTTTATTAGCTTTAAAAAACTTTCTGTTTGTATATACAAAATTATTTCTTCAAAATTGGAATCACATATTACTCATTGTTTTGGAACTTGCTTCCCCCCTTTTATTGTACACCTTTCTCCCCAATTGTTACCCACTCTTCCAGAATGACACATTTATTGACTGCCTTCTCCTCTACTGCGTAAGTATACCAGTTTATCTAGTCAGTGTACTCTTAGTGGACATTTATGTTGTTTTTAGTTCTTCATTTTAAATGACACTCAAGTGAATGTTACCGGAGAAAACTCTTGATGCTGCTGCAAAATTGTTCACTTGTATACAAACTTTCTGAAAGTAGGTCAAAGGAGATGCATGCTGTGTTTTGCCACAGGTTGTAAATTTCCTCTGCACAAAGGTTAAATTCACCTTCCACAAGTAGCATGTGTGTGCATGTATGTGCGTGTGTGTGTGTATGTGTGTGTGTGTGTGTGTGTGTGTGTGTGTGTGTATCTACACTTGTTCACTCATTTGTTCATTCTATCTACTGGTCAATCTACTGGTCATTCATCTACCTATCTAGTCTGTCTATCTGTCTTATCTATCTGTATGTCATGTTGCTTTGTCCTCAAAGCTCTAAGGCATTGTAACATCCACCCAGATACACCAAGGAATTAACCTTTTTCAGGTTTCCCGGGATGCTTCCTCTTTCCACCTCATGACTAATCCCATGTAAGTTATCATCATGTAGAAGAAAAAGAATGCCACTTCCTTTGAGCCTCTTCTCTCATATCTGCTGAACCCGGATGTGTGATTTAAATCGTCCTGTTTTTCCTCTTTGTATGAAACAAACCTAACTTTGCGTTGACACCTTTTTTGAGAGAAAGACTTGAAAATGCGGCTTCCTTTTTCACTCTTCTGTAGACTTCTGTGGCCTTCTTTCCCTCTCCCTCTCCACACCCCACCCCGACATGCACATATACACACAACCTGTATCATTACTTCTTAGCATCTCTGCATTTCGAGTTCGCAATCCTACCTCTTCTGTCTTCTCTATAAATCTTCCATCATTTTTGTTTTCAAGGTCTAGAGAGCCTTGTAGCTTCCAGCATTAAATAAAGAGGTTCAAATTACCATCCCCTACTTGCTCTATGCAGCCCGTATCTGAGAGTTTGTATGTATTGAGGGGACCAAGTGAAGGCATCTCATCTTCACCCCACTTTTAGACTACATGGTTGTTCATTTGCTCATTCAACAGATATTTAAGGACATCTATCCCCTGTGGACTGGACACTGTGCCAGGTCCCCAGGATACAGCTGGAAATGAGAAGTACATGGTTACTGCCTGCAGGAAGCTCATGGCATAGTGACTCAAAGCTTAGCATTCTACTGGGAGTGATTTCATTTGCAGACTTATGACAACAGGATGCATTTGTCCTTTGATGAAGTAGAATGACCATACTCTTTTCCTGCATCCCCATCCATTCCCCATTTGGATGTGTACATTGAATTCCTATTTATTCTTCTTGCAATTAGCACCTGTGGGTTTTTAATAGCAAAATGGGATTAGTAGGTAAGGACATATTGTCAAACAGCTCTGCGGGGATGATTGAGGAAATGCATTAGTCATGATTCCACAGCCTGGGGCCACTCGCCCTAATTGAAACTGTTTATTTATGTTTATAGGATTTGAAGAGTAAGCTTTGCTTGGCAGCTCAAACAACATAGGTTGTATAGGAAGAAACAGGCTTTTTGAATAAAATCTCAAAATGAAAGGATTTGGGCATTGCAGGTGGTTAAGCAGTTAAGTGTAGATTAATGAGAAAGCTTGGTGGGAGGGGTATTATTTTAGGTAATTGGATTTTCAGATTAAACGAAGATTAACAAATAAGGCCTCTTAAAGCAAAAACTTTACTTAAAAATTCCCTAAAAGAGCTGAGCATGGTACTGCATGCCTGTAATCCCAGTACACAGGAGGCTGAGAAAGGAGGATTGAAGGTTCAAGGCCAGCCTCAGCAACTTAGCAAGGCTCTCAGCAACTTAATGAGACTCTATTTCAAAATAAAAAATAAAAAGGGCTCGGGGTGTAGCTCAGAGGTAGAATGCCCCTGGGTTCAATTCTCAACACCAAAAAAAAAAAAAAAAAATCTCTAAAATATATTAGATTTCTGCCTTAGTGTGTAAGCAGAAGAATACAATATTTGTGGGTATGGTTTTCCATAGTGAATTCAAATGGTAATTCTAAAAAGGACAATTTTTCTACCACAGGGTAGAAAGCAGAGGGACAGAGCTGAATATAATCTCACCTCAGGATATTTCTGGAAGATTCTTTATTAAAAATAGATTCTTTGCTAGGGGAACTCTTCATTTGCTTTATTCTAAAATAGGCATATTTTTGCTGGGTGTGGTGGCACATACTGGTAACCCCAGTGTTTGGGAGGCTGAGACAGGACGATCACAGGTCTAAGACCAGTCTCAGCAATTTAGTAAGATCCTACTTCAAAATTTAAAAAAGATTAAAAGAGGCTGGGGGTATCATTTGGAAGGTAGAATGCCCCTGGGTTCAATCCCCAGTACAAAAGGAAGGAAGGAAGGGAGGGAGGGAGGGAGGGAGGGAAGGTAGGAAGGAAGGAAGGAAGGAAGGAAGGAAGGAAGGAAGGAAGGAAGGAAGGAAGGAAGGAAGGGAGGGAGGGAGGGAGGGAGGGAGGGAAAGAAAGGAGAGAGAAAAATGAAATAGGCAGATTCAGATTCCAGCTCAGAAGTCATTTCCATTCAAGTGAATTCTGATAAATTGGTCCCCATTCATCCAGCTTCTTGATCTTTACAATAGTCTTCACAGTGGTGCAGAAAGGGCAGGTGTATTGTCCCAGATTTTATCCAACGATGCTGCCTTTGTATGTTAGCAAATACAGACTTCCAAAATGCATGTCATTTGGTCACAATAATGAGAGCAGGGACTTAGCCACAGGTTCCCAGGGAGAGACGAGCTTGCTGCACTAGTGGCCAAGGCTGGGCTATGCTCTCGGGTTGCCGGAGACTCATCGCTGGACCACAGACCTAGTGGTCCCTTACCTCTAGAAATAGTCTTCGCTCAGACAAGTCCTTTAGGACACTTCGTTGTGCAGCAGATTTAGTGAATGTGGAAAAGGGTCAAGGGAAAGGATAAGGAGGGAATGGAGAAAAAGAAGGTGAGAGGAAGCCTTCTCTCTAGGGCTCTCTAAGGCCCTGCGCGTTCTTCCCCAGGCGACTGCCAGCCCCATGAGGGTGGGGACCATGTGTGGCATGTCACCATGAAGTCTGTAGTACCATGCTCAGTACTGGGCAAATGTTTGGAGAAAGGAGTGGGAGGGAACAGGAAAGGATGGATGACAGATGCTGGCACAGATGAAGTGATTGATGGGCACCGGAACAGAGATCCCTGGTTTAGGAAACCTTGCTTCTTGGCCCCAGTCATCCGCCATGTAACTATCTCTAGTCCACAGATAATAGCATACTCTCTGCCTCACAGGGTTTTAGTGGGGAGACAGGCAAAACAGAAGCATTGAGGGCTTTGAGAAGCATACGGCATCATTTTAACGAAGGCTGCGTCAGCTGAGGTATGACTCTGATGAAAGCATTTTCTTTTGGCTTTATCCAGTCCTCCCTTTCAAGCCCCGATATCTTTGACTCCCCAAGTCCCGAAGAAGATAAAGAGGAACACATTTCGCTTGCGCACAGAGGAGTAGACGTGTCAAAGAAGACTTCAAAGACTGTTACCATATCCCAAGTGAGTGACCAGCCAGGGCGAGGTGTCCCCGCCCTTCCATGCATGTACTAACCATGGGTTATAAACCAAACAAGGATAAACAATGCAGGTGTTTTCCATTCTTTAGGGACAGCAATTACTATAGTCATCAAAATCCCCAAGGCGTGTTTCGGGGTGTCAAAAACTGGACAGAATTCATGAGATACAAATGCAGTTAGTTCCCATCTTTTCTTTTGTGGTTGGATCTCCTTTTCGAATCATCACAGACATATGCACAGATGCTCTTACACACCACTGCCACAAAACAGTTTTAAAAGCCTTGAGGTGTCTACGGAGTCTACATTAAATATTATATGTCATGCCTTACCACGCGTGGGGGTGCATACCTATAATCACAGTATCTGGGAGACTGAGACAGGAGGATTGCAGGTTCAAAGCCAGCCTCAGCAACTTAGCAAGACCATTAGCAATTTAGTGAGACCCTGTTCAAAATAAAATAGGCCTGGGTTGTAACTCAGAGGTAGAATGCCCCTGGGGTCAATCCCTAGCACCAAGAAAAAAAAAAGTGACATGTCTTTGTCTCACAGATCTTGTCTTTTATGTTTAAAGCTGGCCAAAAATTATAATTGGAAGATCATAATATGGTCTCTTAAAACTAAAGCTGATTTGGGTTTATGTTCTAGGGTAAAGTTATAGTCTAAAACATTGTAATTTCATGCCCAGGGAATGGTAGGGCTATTTTAAGTTACTTGTTTGTGAGAAACAAAGAAGACTGTTGCCTGGAGAGATGGTACATGCCTGTAGTTTCAGCACCTTGGGAGGCTCTGGTGGAAGGATCACTTGAGCCCCAGAGTTGGAGACCAGCCTAGGCAACATAGGGAGACCCCATCTTAAAGGGGGGCACATAGCTCAGTGGTTGAGTGCTTGCCTAGCATGTGCAAGGCCCTGGGTTCTACCTCCAGTGCTGCACAAAAAAAGACATTGTTTAGCTACTGCATGCGGCTTAGAACCAAGATTTTAAATTTTCATTTTTCTCCTAAGAAAACCCTGTCAATTGGGATTATTTTCTCAGGATATTAGCAACTTCTTTCTGTCTAAAATCAGAAAACGGTGGTCTTTTGAAGCAGGAATTAGTACAAAGAAATCAAAGAGTTTGGATTTTTCTTCTCATAGATTTCAGAATGTATACATATGGGTTTTCTTAAAAATCTGATAAGGAAGCAAAACACAGTCCTATAAAACAGATCAATTTTAATTATCCACAAAAATAAAGCATTCCATTTACTGAAGTTGAATTCTTTATTTATTTGGTTATTGGTTTTTTGTTTTTGTTTTTTGGTACTGAGGATTGAACCCAGGACATTCTACCTCTGAGCTATACCCCCAGACCTTTTGACTTTTTTTGTTTTATTTTTGAAACAGGGTTTTGCTAAGTTGCTGAGGGTCTCCATGAGTTGCTAAAGCTGACCTCAAACCTACAATCTTTCTGTCTCAGCCTCCCAAGTACTAGGATTACAGGCCTGCACAACTGTGCCCTGCTGAAATTGGATTTAAAAGCTGGGCATCGTGGCACATGCTTGTAATCTCAGTATTTGGGAGGTTGAGACAAGAGAATTACAGGTTTGTGGCCAGTCTCAGCTACTTAATGAGGCCTTCTACAACTTAGTGAGACTGTTTCAAAATAAAGAATAAAAAAATAGGTCTGAACCTCTAACTCAGAGGTAGAATGCCCCTGACTTCAATCCCCAGTACCGCAAAAAAGGAAAGAAATTGAATTTAGACCAATTTTTGGTGGGTTTTTTTGTTTGTTTGGTTTTTTGGGTGACCATAGGTATGCCTATAGTCTCCTTTTCTCCAACATCCCTGGGGTGTCTCTATAGTGACATCTACTGGTGAATAGTGGCTTTTCATGTTTGTGATTGCACCGTTCTTTTCCATTAGCCTATTTCACTTCCCTGGAGTTGTCAGATTGTATTTTTCATTGCTTCTAGAAATCCCACTTGAACTCCTTTGAACAGGGAGTGTGATAAGCTAGACTATTTGAGGGATTTCAAAAGTACTTAGCTAGAAGGGGCCAGGAGAGCCAGTCACATAGGAAAAGCCAAAAGCATTAATTCCAGAAGTATCTGAAGTTAATCAATGTTATGGGCATTGGTGGGTGGTGAGAGGTACAGAAGGATGCAGGATGGGAAAGGGAAGAGGGGATGATCCTAAAACAAAGGGCTCAGCAAAAAAAAAAAAAAGAATAGAAGAGCACACAGCTTTCGACTCAGGCAGCCAATCGCAGTCACGGTGCTGGGCTGAGGGATTAGGCGATACATAGGGATCAAATCCCAGTTCTGCTCGTGATTAGCTGTGAGACTTGGAGAATTGCTTGACTAGCTCTCAAAGTCTCAGTTTCCTGCTTAGTAAAATGCTTGTGCTACTTGATACCTGCATAAATTATAGAAATGAAGCCGGGTGTGGTGGTGCACATCTATAATCCCTGTACCCAAGAGGCTGAGACAGGAGGATCTCAGGTTCAAGGCCAGCCTCAGCAATTTAGTGAGACCCTGTTTCAAGAATGAAAAATAAAATAGGGCTGGAGGTATAGCTCCGAGGTAGAGCACCCCTGGGTTCAGTCACCCAGTACAAAACAAACAAACATACATACATACAAAACCCAAAAGCATGGTGAGGATCCACCACCTTTAAATTGTAGCGCTGACGTCCGGCGTGTGATCAGTGCTCCATAAATGTCAGCTCCTCTTCCCTCGTACTGTAACTCCTACTAACAACAAAGCACAGGCTGGCAGATCGCTGTCCCTGGCAGCAGAGAGCGCTTTTCCTCAATGGTAACTTGGCAGAGAAAAGGCGAGCAGAGAGGCTGGGTATGATGGCCCATCTGCTTTTGGCTCGCTTTGCCCAGTCTCTGCCTCTAGCACAGCCTGAATCCCGACTCTCCCTCCTCGCTGCCGTGCCAGCCAAGCCCCATCTTGGCACCTGCTTTGGGGTGGCCGGCTGGGTGCCCGCTGCTGGAGGGAGTCCCGCAGCTGCAGTGCCAAGCTTTCCTCTGCCCCTCCCCGCCACCTCCCAATGTCCCAGCCCACAACTTTGCTTCCCCATCATGTGCCTACCAACGTACTTCCTCTTGCCGGTGTCTCCTCCCTACACCTTCCAGGTGCTCTTCTCCTCTCCCATTCAGAGCTCTCCCATGTCCTGTGTCCTCCCAGCTTCCGTAAGACACTTCTCCATCAGGCCTTCCTCACCTGGCGCCTCCATCTCCGGCCTGCCCCGCCCCCAGCATACTGTGCAGCTCAGCGTCTTACCCATCTCTGAAAACCGACAAAACCCTTCCTTGATTCTGTCTCCTCCTGAGGCTTCTGCACGAGCTCGCATTCTCTCCCCTATCTTCCTTGCTCAGCGAAGTTTCTAGAAAGAGGCCTCGACTTGCCAGCCATACTCCTCACCTCCCATCCAGAAGCCCACCTGCTGCCATTGGGTTTCTGTCTTCCTTGTACCATTAAATGGGCTCTCCTGTTTTCTTCTCAGCACCTTTGACCCATTTGTTGAACCATTTTTTTTTCCTTTCTGGAAACTTCTCTGGGGGGCTTCCATGATCCAGATCCCTCTACTGGTCTTGCTTCACCCCTTTCTTACACCTTACCAGTTCAAGTCAAGGGCTCTCGATCGCTTCTCTGCTTGCCTCTTCAACTTGGGCATTCCCCAGGTTCCACCTTCCCCTTCTGTCTTATGGAGCCTCCTGGTTGCCAATTCCAGCTCACTCTTTTTGTCTCCGGCCCTGCCCACTAGCCAGCCTTCACTCGGGATCCTAAAATTCAATGTGTCCAAAATGGAAATAATTATCTGGGCTTTCAACGTGCTGTTCCTCCCATGAAAAATGCAACTGGATGCCAGCTTCTTCCCTCCCCACCCATTCCATGTCCCTTACTTCCTCTCCCCCCCCCCCCCAGAGCCTGGCAGGACCTTATCTCTCTGGTCACAGGGTGTCTGCTCCAGGAGGGCAGAGACTCCATTGGATTCACCCATTCCCCACCCAGCACCAAGAACAACACCTGGCACTACTTGTTACATGTGCCTGACTTGACTGTGTCTCTCTTATCTTCAACCTCTTAGCCACTGTGTAAGCCAGACCCTCACTGTTCCTACCCTCCATTGTGTAAGAATGACCCAGCAGGTCCCTCTAATGCCACAGCTGCCACCCTGAGGCCCTTCTGCCACCAGGGTGATCCTTCAGAAGGCTCCTGATTGTTTTTACCCTTTCAACCAGCTCTTCTCCTTCCCCAGCTCACCTGCCCCCTCTGACCTTCCAGGCATGCTTCTTACTAATGCATTGTGATTTCTGGCTTCTAGGCCTTTGCCAAAGGCCTTATTTCCCCCTATAACTTATTTCTCCAACCATCTCTCCATTTCTGTGGCCTCCTCCGAGATGATGCCTGTCAGCTGCCCTTCCCTGCTGCCTTCTGCCTGGGACGGTCGCCCCTTTGATATGTTTCTGGGGCTTTCTGTGCTTCTTCCCTCTTGTGCAGTTGTCCAGCTCATCTGCAGCGTATTGGTTTGTCTGTCTGTCTGCACCCCACTGGGTCCTGAGCTGGGACAATGTCTTGCTCGCTTTAGAGATTGTGGTGCTTGGCAAACAGTTGGGCATCTCTATGTGTACGTGAAATCAGTTGGCAAATGTCTATCCAAAAAGAAGATCAAATCTAAACACATACACGCAGCTGGGCATGGTGCACACCTGTGATCCCAGTACTTGAGAGGCTGAGACAAGAGGATCGAAGGTTTGAGACCAGCCTCGGCAACTTAGTGAGATCCTGTTTCAAAATAAAAAAAAAAAAAGAAAATAGGGCTGGGGGCATAGCACAGAGATAGAAGATAGAATGCCCCTGGGTTTAATCCCCAGTGTCATAAATAAATTAAATAAAAAAGGTTTGGAGCTGGGCATGGTGGCAAATGCTTGTAATCCCAGAACTTGAGAGGCTGAGACAGGAGGATTGCAGGTTCAAGAACAGCCTCAGCAAGTAGTGAGACTCTCATCAACCTAGTAAGACCCTGTTTCTAAATAAAATAGGGCTGGGGGTATAGCTTGGAGGTAGAATGCTCCTGGGTTCAATCCCCAGTATAAAAAAAATACAGGCAGCTCTTTGGTGGGGGCCACACATGTACCCAGTCAGCCCTTGGTTTGTAGCTGCAGGACTGAGTGGAGTGCGCAGAGAGTGAGGACGGGGTTGTGGAAGGAGGGTCTGCCTCACCACGACAGGGAGGCGCAGTGCACAAACCCTGACCCTGAAGCCTCTCCGCCTTCCCTCATCACAGGTGTCTGACAACAAGACATCCCTGCCACCCAAGCCGGGGACCATGGCAGCAGGCAGCGGTGGGCCAGCCCCTCTCTCCTCTGTGGCATCCTCCCCACTGTCATCCTCTTTGGGAACAGCTGGACATAGAGCCAACTCCCCATCTCTGTTCGGCACAGAAGGAAAACCAAAGATGGAGCCTGTGGCTAGCAGCCAGGCGGCCGTGGAGGAGCTCAGGACACAGGTCCGTGAGCTGAGAAGCATCATCGAGGCCATGAAGGACCAGCAAAAGTGAGTGCCCGGGGACCCTCTGCACACGCCTTCCAGGTCACTCTCTGCTGGGCCTGGGTCTGAAAGCCTGGGCCCCACCCTGCCTCAGACAGTGGGCCAGCCATCCCCACAGTGATGGGAGTAGGTATGGATTCTGAGAGTTGTATTTGATACTTCAGTTGTGCAGTGAGCTTTTATGTTCAGCCTGCTGTGAGGAGGAAGGGTACAGGCTGGCCACGGGGTGCACAAGGATGAATCAATTGCAAGGACTTGGCCTTTCACCAAGCTGCTAAAAAGACAATTCTTGAGTTGGGCATGGTGGCACAAGGCAGTAATCCCAGTACTTGGGAGGATGAGACAGGAGGATCACAGGTTCAAGAACAGCCTTAGCAACTTAGCGAGACTTTCAGTAACCTAGCGAGATCCTGCTTCAAATCAAAAAATAAAAAAGGCTCAGGGTGTAGCTTGGAGGTAGAATACCCTTGGGTTCAATCCCTGGTACCAAAAAGAAAAAGAAAATTCTTGAAATCTCCTATAAAATACAGTATCTTTGTGTTAATCAGTTTTCCATCACTGTGACAAAATACCTGAGAAAGTTAATTTTAAAGGAGGGAAGGTTTATTTTGGCTTGTGGTTTCAGACTGTGGTTGTTTAGCCCCGTGGCCTTTGAGCCTGTGGTAAGGAAATACACCATGGCAGGAAGCAGATGGTAGAGGAAACTGCTCAGTTCATGGCAGCCAGGAAGCAAAGAAAGGCAGGAATGGGCCAGGGTTCTCAATATCTCCTTCAAGTGCACACCTCCAACAGCCTAATTCCTTACACTAGGCCCCACCTACTAAAGGTTCCACCACCTCCCAGTAGCACCAGGGGCTGGCAACCAAGCCTTTAGCACACGAGCCTTTGTGGAACATTAAATATCCAAACTATAGTAGCATGCATACTAGTTCATAAGTTAGTCCAATGGCAGCTGGGCACGGTGGCAGCATGCCTGTAACCCCAGCACTTGGGAGGCTGAGACTGAAGGATTGCAAGTTTGAGGCCAGCCTCAGTAACTTAGCAAAAGCCTCAGCAACTGAGCAAGACCCTGTTTTAAAATAAAAACAATAAAATAGGGCTGGAGGTGTAGCTTGGACGTAGAATGTCCCTGGATTTAGCCTCCTGTACCTAAGAAATAACAATAATAATAGGCCTAACAGTCAGCCTTTCCTCTGGCATCAGAAAAATTGCAATTTCTTTGGTTAGCTGCCAGATGAAGTAACTGGCCTGAATTGAGGGACCATCATATATGATGACAATGTAAAGAATCTTTAAAATCAAAACTTTACATTCTGAGCTACACCTCCCAGCCCTTTTTATTTTTCATTTTGAGACAGGGATTTGCTAGGTTACCACATGTTGGCCTCGAACTTGCAATCCTCCTGTCTCAGCCTCCCAAGTACTGGTCTTACAGGCATACACCACTGCACCTAGCTCAAACACCACTCTACATATATGTTTCTGCAAACTAGATTGGAAAATCAAAAACAATGTTATCAGTTATGTATGTATAACTGGCAGTATAGTACATGAAAGGGACCAGCCAGACTGTTCCTAACTTCTTAAAGTCCCCAGAATCTATAGCTCTGGAGGTTATAGGGACCATCATTGAGGCAGTCTTGCCTGCATCTAAGACTTTGGCCTCTTGCACCCTCTGAGAGGGGTCTAGGAGCTACCTCCATGTCTGAAATGGCCTGAGCTTGCCTCTGAGCATAGGGCCATGTGTGCTGGAAAGCCTGGGAATAATTGACCCAAAGTGGCTGGGGATGGAGCTCAGGGGTAGAGCACCCCTGAGTACTGCAAAATAAATATATAAATAAAGTTCTGATGGCTTTTATAGTGATAATCAGAGATTTCTTATCTCTTATTGGGGAAGTCTGGGCTTTTGTTTAATTCCATTATCATCTGCTTTTCAGACGAGAGATTAAGCAGTTACTGTCGGAGTTGGACGAAGAGAAGAAAATCCGGCTTCGGTTGCAGGTGGGTCCCTCAGGGTCCTGCTGCCCACAAGGCCTGGGCTCAGTTGAGGGCAGAGGCAGAGCTTTATTTTGAAAATAAATGACTGTAGCTGGGCATGGTGGCACACGCCTGTAATTTTAGTATTGGTTTGTGGCCAGCCTCAGAATTTAGTGAGGCCCTCCACAACTTAGTGAGACCCTGTTATAAAGTAAAAAATAAAATAGGCCCAGGAGTATACCACTCATACGTAGCATGCCCCTGGGTTCAATCTCCAGTAACGCGCGCGCGCACACACACACACACACACACACACACACACACACAGAAATAAAATAAATGATTGTTACTTTTGTTGCAGCCTTAGATATATTTTGTGTGATAAGCATCTTAGAATTGTATAGATTTACTACCCAATCTCCTGGGCTCCCAAAGGTTTGGGGGAAAGGGAAGATAAGTAAATATGCCCCCCCAATTAGGCCCCTAATATGGAATTTATCTTAATATCTCCTTTGTGAACCTCCCCCATTTCTGGGAGTCTCATGATGGTAACTGCCAGAGGACATGGCTCTGGAGAGGCCCAGTAACCACAGCTGTCCACACTCAGTGCTTCCTCTTTATCTCTTTACTCCTCCCTTGTCTCACTAACATTCTCCCTGCTGTAATCCAAAATGTAGAGGAAGGAAGATTTATTTGCTCACAGATTGTTGGAGATCTCTGGGTTCGGTCCATGTAAGGCCAGGGCCTGAAACTCAGGGTATGGAAGCCGGAAGCAGAGAGCAAGCAACGGGACCAGGGACCATATCTAATCCCCAAAGACACACCCCTAGGAACCCACCTTCTCCAGCCATACCCTACCTTCCTGTGTTACCACCTAGTAAACCCATCACAATGGACTTGTCCACTGATGGGATTACAACCAAGCCCTTCTTCCAACATTGCTATCTTGTTTCCATAATGGCTAGGGGGACATTCTAAATCCAAACCATTACATCCCTGATGGTCATGTCAGTTCTGCCAGGGCATTCGGACACTATCCCCCTGTAACCCCTGGTCCAACTCTGCCATGACCAAATGGCAGAGAGTTTGTGGGTGTTCCAAATGAACAAAGGTCAATTTTCATCCAGTTGGTGCCTTTGGTAGTGATTGGGACTAATTGCTGCTCAAAGAAAGGATTGGTACCGGTTGTGATGGTACATGCCTGTAATCCCAGTAAATGGGAGACTGAGACAGGAGGATTGCAGGTTCGATACCAGCCTCAGGAAGACTCTCAGCAAAATAGCAAAACCCCTGTTTCAAAATAAAAGATGTAATTGGTATGGTTCAGAGGCAGAATGCCCCTGGGTTCAATCCCAAGTACCACACACACAAAAAAAAAGTAAAGAAGGAAGGGTACCCACTTACCATCATTTTTGGGGTGCTGACACACACACCCTTGGGCTACCCCCAACTGCCTTCTGACATTCTAAAATAGTTCACTGTGTCAAGATCACCTGCTCTGCTCTCTAGTTAGGAAACTGAAATAATGATGCTTTAGACAAATCTTGGATCCTAGTAGCCTGAGAATTAAAACATCCATCCTCCATGTACTCATACACTGTACCTATTCTTTACGTTTATGTCACTTCTGCCATTGTTGTTGATTCTTTATTCAGATGTCATATCACCTTTAAAATTGTGAGGTTGATAAATTTCTTTCCATTAACCAAGTTGATTATCTATGAACAAAGGCAATCCGTTATGCTTCTGTTTGGTTCTCTTTTTTTTTTCTTTTGTAGATGGAAGTGAATGACATAAAGAAAGCTCTTCAATCAAAATGAATACTTGATAACTGAGATGTTGCATTATTCATCCTGAGTCCACGACTCAAATTTTCTGCCCCAGCCAAAATAATCTTGTGCCAAAAGATTAAGGTTTGCCTCAACATGTCCCTGTGTGAAAGATTAGCACAAAAGTCTTGATAGCACAACACAAATTCCATCCAAGAGGAGAATCTTCCCCATGGTGTAGTCCTGGGTCTGGCACTGGTTGTGACTTAGAGCAAGTTGTGCTAGAGGCTTTTCTACCTTGAGATCTCACGCGAAACGAAAACTCAGGCAGTTTAGTCCATAGTGGTACTATTTTGATGATATTTTCCATTAATAAAATGTAATTTCAGATTATTCGTTTACAAGCTTTATAATTTTATGATTTTTTTAATCGTGTTTTGTCACAGATGCCCCTAGTGTTTGTACTACACCTAGTCAGAAGCGAGCCCTTGTTCTTTTGCTTCAGATGGAAAACCGCCCCCTCGCTTTGTGTTCCCATTGAAGATTCTATTACATATGCAATTTTAGGCCCAACCCACCCCTCCCCCTGCCAGCAGACCCCAACGCCCTAAGAGAAATTTTAGCTTGTATATGATGGTATATTTACAAAAAGAGAAAGAGAAAATCTGGTATTTGCAATGATCTGTGCCTTCTTTTTACCACCCTCTTGATTGGAGCTTCTGTGATGCAGCTACCATGATTCAAAAAAAGAAAAAAACAAATCTGCCACTTCTCCGAGTCCACTAGAGGCCACTGTCTTCACAGCTTCTCTCACCCTAGCCAAAGGTCCGAAGAGGAGACAGCTGAGAAGTTGGGCGTGCTCTGTGGTACCAGCTGTGACTTTTCAGTTTCTCCTACTTTGAGATTGTTCATGAAACTAGAAATGTCAACCTTGCTTGATTTTTTTTCATCAGCCAAGTTAAACACCCTGCTTCCTGTCCTTTGCACCTTTTGCGTGAACAGAATATGCATTATTAAAGCAAAAATAAATAAAAGTAAAATGCAAATGAAAACCGGGGGGGATGTTGTATTATTTCCTGCACTTGGTTATCTGTGTGTGTTACTGTTGAAACTGTATTCACATACTGTCATTTGCCTTGCTCACTTGTAACCCCTTCCTCAAAACCAAGAAAATGGGAGGAGGGTCTTGTGGAAGTGTAGCCATTGGATCTTTCTTGCATTTATGGAATTGCTTTTTTTCCTTCCCCAGGAACCTGATGTTTGTAGCACATGAACAGTTCAGCCTTAGACTATGTAACTTTTTTCTTATCCTTAGCTGAAAATGCCTAGTATAGTGTATTGCAAGATTGTATAGGGGGTAATGGTGAAGGGTATGGTCCCTTACCAGCCCCCAAAGATGTTTAGAGTTTCTAAACAGCTGCCTTGTCTATTTCCTGTGTTTTGAAATGAAACCACTAAATATTAATAGATTTGCACAGCCACAAAGAATGAGAATTGAGCCAGGCATAGAGTACGTGGGAGACTGAGACAGGAGGATCACAGGTTCACAACCAGCCTCAGCAACTTAATGAGGCTCTCTGCAATTTAGTGAGATCCTGTTTTGAAATAAAAAATAAAATTGGGCTGGGGGTAGAGCTCAGAGGTAGAATGCCCCTGGATTCAATCCCCAGTACCATAAATAAAGAATGAGAATTGATAACTGAATGAATGATGCAAAAAATCACCACATATTATTTGTGAGAGTATAACAAATCAGCCAGGTACAGTGGCACATGCCTGAAATCCCAGTACTTGGGAGGCTGAGTCAGGAAGGTCACGGATTCGAGGTCAGTCTCAGCAACTTAACAAGACCCTGCTTCAAAAAAATAAAAAGGGCTGGGGGTATAGCTTGGGAGTAGAATACCCCTGGATTTAATCCCCAACAACCCCCCCCCAAAGTATAACAAATAAATGTCTTCCTTTGTCTTCTCTCCTTTCCCTTGCCTTGCACTTGACTGCATACTTACCCTTTCTGCTTGAGGTCATTACATTCCATCCAGTATTTACAGAGCCCTAGTACCCAGGTCCTCCAGGGGAAGGGGGGACAGGGGAACAGTGTGTAAAGGGTGTGTAAAGAAAGAAAGCTCAACTGGGCATGATGCCTCACACTTGGGAGACTGAGACTGGAGGATTGCAGGTTCAAGGCAAGCACATGGTAACATAGTGAGACCCTATTTCAAAATTAAAAATAAAAATAAAATTAGGCTGGGCTGTGGCTCAGAGATAGTATGCCCCTGGGTTCAATCCCCAGTATGAAAGAAAGAAAGAAGAAAGAGGGGAGGGAGGAGGGAGGAAGAGAAAGAAGGAAGGAAGGAAGGGATCCCATACCCTTCTCTCCCATGTCTGGATATATCTTTTTGGCAGCCTTGATTGCAATGTACTTGGACCAGGAACGCCAAGTTTCTAAGGGCAGTGTTAAAGATCCCTGCACCCCTTGACTGTTCTAATCATTTCTGCATTAAACTTGAAGACTTCAGAGATTTCCTACCACCTAATATAAGAATGAGGATTGGATTCTTTGATATTGGAATTTCTCATTTACTCATCAAGAAAATCCCTAATGATATAGTTTTATATAATGTGTATGCAGAATAGAATCATTAGTCATTAAATCAAGAGATTGGGGCACCCTCATAGGGTACTGGCAACAGGGAATGTGAGGGCTAATGTCTTCCCCTCATAGAGGCCATCGGCTTCCTTTGTATAAAAAGAGAGAGAACTGATTGTAGAAAAAGAAGTTGGCATATCCAGCTTCGTTACTGCCCCTTGGGCTAACTGGCAAGAGGATCTGCATCATGGAACTGGATGAGCTACTGCCCACACAGCCACCATCTTTACTCTTGACAAAATGGACCCATCAAGGATACTGAAATGCTTGGATGTATCACTTTTGAAAAAAATTCTTTTGCATTCAGCATGGACTCAACCAGGCATCGATGGAGATTATTTTTTTGCTTCATTTTCTAAAGTTGTATTTAGAAAAGTCTTACGTATTGTGCTTTGTAAAGGAAGATGATTAAAATGAAATTTTGTGCAACTATTTTCGTTCAAAGTTGTCATGGTCCAAGAAGAATGATTTCTTGAAATACAGACCCTTTTCCTCCATTTTACACGATCAGATTACTTTTATAGAAATGTCCTTAAAAGACATGAAATAATCCATTAAAATCTGTGCCTGTGGATTCCATTTTTAAAATTGTTCAATTTTCATTCCTATCTAAGCAGAAAATGCTAGTCATTCATTCTTTTGAGTGTAAAAATCATTAAATTATCATTATTCAAATAATTGTGTAAAGACACTTTTGTTCATAAACAGTCCTCTAGAGAGCAAACTCAAGTACATGATTTCCTTTTTCCCCATAAGGACATCCTGTATCTATCATCACATGTGTGTCTCTGCTTAGTAATGGCAGGGTTTATTTCCTTTCATAAGCAGAGCCTAGATGGGAAAACTGCAGGGTGTCATAATTTATTCGTCATAATTTGTCATAGTCTGTATAAAAATAATCCCCAGTTCCTACAAAGGCTTTTGTATTGTAACCTGAGGTCATCACACACATACACCCTTATTTTGTATCCAATTAGGTTTTAGTCCTGTAATTATTTTTGCACAAATTAATGTCAAGGTGTTTTAGCACCAAGAGGGCTTAGTAAAAAGCTTTTCACTTTGGTTTTGTACAAATGAGAAACAGAACAAAGCAATGTATGGGTGTTCAGTGTAGCTGATTGCGGCATCCAACAGATGGAAGGCTAGGTTCTTAGGAACTGGCCTGGGGATAAAGATGCTGCTCCCAAACTTGGCTTGCCAAGTGCCAAGACAGAGAAAACTTTCCCTCCAGAAATAAATGCCAATGGTGTAAGGACTGATAGGTAGATCAAGTCTCTTAAGGGGATGAAGCCTAGCCAATCATGGTGATGGATGCCTATGATCCCAGTACTTGGGAGACTGAGACAGGAAAATTGCAGGTTCAAGGCCAGCCTCAGCAACTTAGACCCTGTTTCAAAATTAAAACTAAATTAAATATTTAAAAAAAGTAGGGCTAGGGGTATAGCTCAGAGGTAGAACTTCAAAGGTTCCATTCCCAGTATAAAAAGGGGAGTAGGGTGGGAGGATGAAGGTTGCCTATTCTATTCTTGATTCTAGGGTAAATTCCTGGTGAACCAGTTTCATGGAACCATTTTCCCCAAATGCATACAACATGAGGGGAAAGGTTCCCAGACTGAATCAAGCTCACCATGTGGAGTGCTCGCTGCCCTTTTCCACTTCCAGAAAGGGACCCTTTCTGTGAAATATAACCCCTTTATCACAGCCTTCTCTTAAACTGCACCTCCACTTCCCTAAGTAAGACTTATATTCCCCTATTAGTGCTTTCTTTTTGAAAATTTTCTTTCAGGAAGCAAGCAACAAGGAAGAGAAAGATTGTTGCCCTATAACACTTATTTCTAGGAGAGATTATCGCCCTACAATATTCTGATGCTATGACTTGGATCTTTAACTCGGATCATGTGGAAATAAGAGGTAAAAGCTAACCCTAACTCTGATCTGAGGGGGAGGGAGAGCTGCGGGGCAGAGACTGCAGCTACTTTAGGCATTACCTCTGCCCGGGTGCTTGTGAGGCATTGGTGGATTCGTCCATCAGATGTGTCAGTGGTTGTGGAAGAACATCCTAGTTGTGGTGAGGACCAAGCAGCTCTCTCCACAGCTTCCAGTGTCCTCGGGGCCAGGCAATTTCCCTTCGGTGACACATTCATGCAGCCACATGATAGAGGGGGACAGTCACCTCTGCGTTGCCTACTGCTGATGGGGGTACCCCAGCCAGAACTCAGGCCTGTCGGATCTCTCCCTGGCATGGTGCAGCACACTACCACCTGGGGTCTTGGACCACATCCTCCCCATACCCCCAAGAGTGGAGCTCAAGTGAAAGGTATGCTTGCCTGCCTGGCTTGCCTGCCTGCCTGCCAGGGTGGGAATCACAATGAGGGCCTGTTTGAAACAGCACTACTGTCAGTCAGGCACAGCCCGCCTCCCTGCCACTGTGGCTTCCCACCCCCGGCCCTCTGATGCCACAGAACAGGCTCCAAAGTAAGGAGCTCAGGCTCACTGTCCCAGAGCACCCTCCTAGAGGTCTCCCATTTGATGGTCTCTCTTTCTATCCCCTTGACAAAAGTTTTCTAAGGACATTTTCTCCTATTGTTTGCTCCCTTACACTCTGTAGAGCCAGTTCTCAAATTCTAGGGCTCTTTGTTTTATTTTACTTTGTGGTACTGGGGATTGAACCCAGGGGCTTCTACCTCTGAGCTATACCCTAGCCCTATTTTATTTTATTTTGAAAACAAGGTCTCAGCCAGACGTGGTGGCACACGCTTGTAATCCCAGTACTTGGAAGGCTGAGACAGGAGTATTGCAGGTTTGTGGCCATCCTCAGCTACTTAGTGAGACCCTGTTTCAAACTAAAGAATAAAAAATAGGGCTAGGGTATGGCTTGGAGGTAAAATGCCCCTGGGTTCCATCCCTGGTCTCTCTCTCTCTCTCTCTCTCTCTCTCTCTCACACACACACACACACACACACACACACACACACAAATGAAAACAGGGTCTTACTAAGTTTCCAATAGCCTCACAAAGTTGCTGAGGCTGGTTTTGAACTGGTGATCCTCCTGTTTCAGTTCTCCAAGTACTAGGATTACAGGTGTGTACCACCAGGCCCAACTCTTTTTAAAAATTTTTTTTTATTTTTTATTTTTGTTGTTGTTGTACTATGGATGGAATCCAAGGGTATTGTACCTCTGAGCTACACCCCTATCCCTATTTTATTTTTATTTTGAATCAGGATCTCATGAAATTGCTAAGGGCCTCACTAAGTTGCTGAGGCTGACCTTGAACCTGCAATCTTCCTGTCTCAGCCTCCCAGGTACTGAGATTACAGGTGTGCACCACACACCTGGCATTTTTTTAAAAACAGGGTCTTGCTGCCGGGCGTGGTGGCACACGCTTGTAATCCCAGCATTCGGGAGGCTGAGACCAGAGGATCCGGGTTCGAGACCAGCCTCAGCTACCTAGTGAGGCACTCCGCAACTTAGTGAGACTCGGTTTCAAAATAAAGAATAAAAAATAGGGCTGGGGGTGTAGCTCGGAGGTAGAATGCCCCTGAGTTCAATCCCCAGTACCGCAAAAAAAAACAACAACAAAAAAAACAAAAAAAAAAACAGGGTCTTGCTACGTAGATGAGACTAGCCTTATACCTGTGATCCTCTTTTCTCAGCCTCCAAAGTATTGAGATTACAGGTGTACCCACCATGTCCAGCCCAGGGCTCTTTATCTTAACCATTTTCTGACAAAAGAAGGGGGAACAAAAATCTCTTTTTCTGTAATACCAGTTCTTGGGTTGCTGAGACAGGAAGATCACAAATCTGAGACCAGCCTCCGCAAGTTAGCAGGACCCTCAGCAACTTAGTGAGAACATGTTTCAAAATAAAAACGGCTGGTGGTGTAGCTCGAAGGTAGAATACCCCAGGTTTCAATTTTCATTACCAAAAAAAAAAAAAGTTTCCCTGAGTGGGCACCTGTAACATACAAGTTTATAGTAGGTAAAATATGGCTGGAAGTCTTTTTGATAGGCTAAGGCATCCCCAGCCTCATGGGCTCCCACGATCTTTTGATATATCTAGTCTGACTAACTCTAATTTGTGTATCCTTTTGCTAGAGTAACTATAGCCATTTCATTTTGGGGGAAAACTGCCTTTTTGAGCTCATGGCTTTTCTAATAAATTCATCTGAGTTTTCACACTTAGTTCAGTGTGTGTGTGTGTGTGTGTGTGTGTGTGTGTGTGTGTGTGTGTTACTGGGGATTGAACCCAGGGGCATTATACCTCCAAGCTATACCCCCAGTCCTATTTTTTTATTCTTTATTTTGAAACAGGGTCTCACTAAGTTGTGGAGTGCCTCACTAGGTAGCTGAGGCTGGCCGTGAACCCGGATCCTCTGGTCTCCGCCTCCCAAATGCTGGGATTACACGCGTGTGCCACCACACCCGCCTAGTTCAATTTTTTTTTTTCTTTTTTGGTCTAACTAGGGAATTCCTGGCCCTCTATTTATTAGGTGTTTTTTTCCTGCTATATTTACTCAGAAATCAGCTATTCAAGGATTAACTCTTAAGTTCACTATAAGAAACTAAAGGAAGCCAGGCATGGTGGCACACGCTTGTAATCCCAGTACTTGGGAGACTGAGACAGGAGGATCACAGGTTTGCAATCAGATACAGCAACTTAGCAAGGCCCTGTTTCAAAATAAAAAATAAAATGGAAGCTGCCACCACTATGGGAAGCCTGGACACTGGAAAAATAGATGTTCAGAAGCAAGAAATCCCTGAACACCCCATCCTCCATGCAAAAGCCAAACTGCTGAAGGAAGGGATCTACCCTGAGGGCTGAAAGGACCATAGTCAGACCTACATCCATTGTTAGTTCTGGGCAGATGGTGCCCTTCGAACCAATTGGCCCGCATATCAAAAGGTCACCATCAAAGGAGATGGAACCCAGCACAACCTTGGATGTGGCAGGTGGGACGCTGAATTTCATTTAAATTCAGGACCTGCCTACTCTGTGTTAACTTCATATTCTGGAGTTCTTTTCACTTTTTATCCTGCCAGGCCAAAAAGGATGGATGAAGCCGGGAATGGTGACGCATGCTTGTAATCCCAGTACTTGGGAGGCTGAGACAGGAGGATCCGGGTTCGTGGCCAGCCTCAGCTACTTAGTGAGGCCCTCTGCAATTTAGTGAGACCCTGTTTCCAAATAAAGAATAAAAACTAGGGCTAGGGGTGTGGCTCAGAGGTATAATACCCCTGGGTTCCATCCCCAGTACTGCAAAACAAAACAAAAAGGATGGATGGAAGACCAACAAAATGGTAATTTTTGCCTCCCTTGTAGTATTTGTAGGGGAACTTTCTGTTCTTCCATCATTGTTTTTTCTTGGTGCTGGGGATTGAACTGAGGGGCATTCTACCTATGAGCTACATCCCCAGCCCTATTTTATTCTTTATTTTGAAACAGGGTCTCACTAAATTGCTGAGGCTGGTCACAAACCTGTGATACTCCTATCTCAGCTTCCCAAGTACTGGAATTACAAGCATGCACCACCATACCTGACTGAGACCCTGTTTTCAAAATAAAAATTTTAAAAAGGGTTGGAGGTGTAGCTCAGAGTTAGAATACCACTGGTTTTAATTCCCAGTACTGGGAGAAAAAGAAAAGAAGGAAGAACAAAAAGAAAGAAGAAAGGAAGGAGAGAAAGAGAATGAAAGAAACAAACATAAAAAGGGCTCAGGGTATATCTTAGAGGTACAGTACTCCCAGGTTCAATCCTTAGTACCAAAAAAGAAAGAAAAAGCCAAGCCAGGTATGGCAGCACACTCCTATAATCCCAGTACTTGGGAGGCTGAAACAAGTGGATCACAGGTCCGAGGACAGCTTCAGAAACATAGACCCTGTTCCAAAACAAAATATTAGGCTGTGGGTGTTGCTCAGAGGTAGAACAACCCTGAGTTCAAGCCCCAGTACCACACACCAAAAAAAAAAAGGAAATATGGGGATACCCCCCATGGTCAAGCTACAGTTAGAGAACTACAGAGATATCAGAAAGCTAAACTACTGCCTGCACAACTACCTACCCCCTGTTTCACTTAGGCACTGAAGGGAATGTTTCCAACATGGCAGAAACAGCACAGACTCACTAAGCTGTACTGTGAAAAGAGTGTCCTCTCAAAATGCATATACAGGAGGGGAAAGGCTTCCAGACTAAATGAGCTTACCATCCAGAAACAGCCCATTCCAGACCCTTCCATGGAACATAACCCCTTTATCATGGCCTTCTCTTAAACTGTACCCCTACTTCTATAAATAAACCTCTTATATTCCCCTATTCATGTTTTCCACTTGGAATTTTTCTCTCAGGAAGTAAGAGTCAGAGGGAGGAAATGGAGAGCGAGAGAGAACAGGCTTTATTGAGGTAAAACCTGCTGGGGGGTAGGGGTGGTTCTCCAGGAAAGGATGGAGCCTGTCTTTGCTCACAGGCTAAGGATTTATATAGGTTGAACAGGAGGAAAATTCAAATTCTGGTGGGTAGCTCTTAAGGTGGGAAAGTGGGTGGTCCTTGAGGCATGAAAGGTGTCATCTAAAGGTCCCTTGCAATCTGTACCAAGCAAGATACAGGGAAGTTCCAGTAAGTGAAATAGGGGGACTTTGCCAGTAAATGAAAAGCTTTCACAAAACAGAGTTGCCTATGTTCTGGCCAGACATCTAATATATTACACTCTCTTAATAGAAGAGGGTTGGGGGTTAAGGTTGGGTAAAGTGGTGACCTTCTCTTTCTTCTGTAGTTGCTTCCTGCAGTATGGAGTCAACAAGATCAGCAGGGTTGGGTAGCCTTTGATATCTGTACTGTCTGAGAAGGAGAACAGTGTTTACATGCCTTGGGGTGGCAGCTTGCATGACAGAGTCAAGCCTTCATGAGATAAAATGAGAGAGTAAAGCTAAAATGCAAGGGGTAAAGGCTATAAAAACAAGAAGAATGAGAAGGGGGTCATAATGGGAGCCCTCCAGAGCGTCCAGATCAGGGGGTTTGGCCAGTGTCCCTAAGTACCAGTCGATTCCTTCTGGAGTTGGGCTCCTCTTTCCCTTAACCTTTGAGTTGTGTCCGGGACTATTCCAGGTTGATTGACATAAAAACAGCACTCCTTCTGTAGAAATAAGCAGAGGCCTCCCTTTTCAGCAGTGAGGAAGATCTAATCTTCATCTATTTTGAAGTATGACTCCCACCAGTGAGTCAATTTGGTTTGGGAGTGTTGTGATTGATTGGGCTGTAAGGGCTTTAGATAGTTATTCAAAGTATGGGGTCGCAGCAGAGACCCCAGCTATGTCAGTTCCCAGTGCAGCAGTGATGCCTATGCCAGTGAGGATGGGAATGAGGTGTATTGCTCGCTCAGAACGGGCAACAGAATTGGGGAGAGAGGCAAACAAGGGAACAGGGACGGTTTTGGTTGTCGGGTACAGGGTATAGGGATGCAGCATTAAGCCAAAGTGTTACAGAGGGGGGAAAAATCCAGGGGTGTTGAGACAGAACTCAAATGCAAAGGACACTAGCCAGGAGAGGGTCTCTTGGGGGGCATCTGGATTGGGCTTTTCATTTTCCCATAATAAATATTGGCCTAATAGGGTGGCTCCTGTGAGGGCCAGAAAGGGGATTTTAAGAGCATACAAGGAGAAGAAGTTCATGTTCCTTTGTGCAGCTGGCTAAAGATAGAAGTGGCAGGTATCAATACGAAGCCATTGGGGCAGGTAATTTGGATTGGTGGGAAGCAAGTGGGTCACTCAATACAGGGCATCCAGGAAGGCGCTTCAGTGTAAACACAGAGGGTGTGTCATACACAAAAGGGAGAGCCAGGAGGGGACCCTGGGAGATAGTATATCTTGGATCGTAAGTTGGCATGGGGAGGGATGGTGCAGGAGGCATTTAGGCATATATTTAGTGGCTATCATGTGACTAGATTTTGGTGCCTCCAACCACAGTATAGAGAGAAGTATGTTCATATGACTCTTGGATGGTGAGAGTGTGAGGGTCCAGTTGCACATGATCTCATAAAAACCCCAGCTGAGGTAGAGAGGTGCCTGAGTAGTTAGATGGGCCTGAGTTGAGATGGATCCGGTTATGGTTAACATGATCAGTTAATGGGGGTCTTGAGTGGCATACAACCTGTGAAGTTGAGGCCTTCAAGGGCAGGTCAGAGGAAAGTTAAGGCCCAACTAGAGGTAGTTCTGAGGGAATGGTAGGAGATGGCAGGGGGTGGGGCGTATATTTGAGTAAGGTGATGCAACCAGTCTGGAAATGCATCAGCAGAATATGATAGGTGGAATGTCGTATTACTGTTTGTGTGTGTGTGTGTGTGTGTGTGTTGGTACCAGGGATTGAACCCAGGGGCATTCTACCTCTGAGCTATACCTCCAGCCCATTTTTATTTGGAAGCAGGGCCTTACTAAGTGTTGGTCCGCTTGCCATTTACCCCTTTACCCGAAATCGCCCCTCACCCTGGGAAATGCCCACCGGCGGGTCCCCGGGAAAAGGAAAATTGTGCCGCGCCCACGTCCCAAATGAGCCACGATGGGGAAAGAGTATCTAGAGCTCTTTCGTTTATTGCCCCTCGAAGTGGGGCTTAAATAAGGTGCCCAAGCCAATCAGGAGCCTGATCACTAGCTGTACTTGCACGCGGAAGTGTAAGTATCAAATCAATTCATCATTAAACAAATTAAGTCACCACCCTCCCCTCCTCTCCTTGGCACCATCTTTGCTGTGCCTCGTGGTGGCAGGGGGGCGTGGCCGCCCCCCCTTTTGTCCCCACATCTCCCCCTTTTTGTTTTATAGAAGGGCTCTTATTTTATGGGGAATGTGCCTGTCTTAGGTTGTCTCCATCTTTCAGGAGATCTTACCCGTCATTGACTACCATTCCAGCCAATAATGAGGAATAGATGCTCCTTTTGGGAGGTATCCCGGCTAAGGACTACCTTCTGGGGGAGAAGGGAGGGGTGCCAATAGTTGGATGAGGAGGAGGAGAAGCCAGGATCGGTCGGCACTCTTTACTAGTAACATAAACGGTAACCTAACTTTAAAGAAAGAGAAAACAAACATTTTTAAAGATTAAAACATCAACGTTCTAACTGTGACAAAACCGTGTAGGCCCAGGAATCTCGGGGAGGTGGATTCCTGTCTCTTATAAGTTGGGCCAACATCATAAACTTGGAGGAGGTTTGTTGGCGACTTTTCCTAATGCAGGAGATTATTTTTCCTACAACACAAGGCCCTAAGGTTAGGATTAGCAACAGGATTACCACGGGGCCAATGAGGGCAGTTATCATTGTGGTTACCCAGGGAGACCAATTAAACAACCACTGGAACCAATTGTCATTTTCCCGGCGCTGCCTTTCTCTCTCTTTGAGGTTGTCTCTTACCAAGGCTAAGCTTTCCTTAATGATCCCCGATCTGTTGGCATAAAAACAACACATTTCTCCCAGGGCTGTGCATAGCCCTCCTTGCTTTATGAACAACAGATTGAGCCCTCTCCTATTCTGGAGGACCATTTCGGCGAGGGAGTTGACCTGTTTTTCCAAGCGGGAAACCGAGTTCTCCAAGAGTCCTAAGTCAGCATCTATTTGTGTGCTCAGGGCCTTGATATCCTGTCCTCCCTTTATGAGGGCAGCGGTCCCTACTGCTGTGGATCCTGCTATCCCTGCACCTACCATCAGGGGAATCAAAACCGGGGCTGCCCTTTTTACCCTGACCTCGGTCTCTGCCTCAAAGTGTTGTCTACCTTGCTCTTCCCCGTAGAAAAACACTTGTGGAACAATGTGGACGAGCACACAGAAAGAATTTGTGGACTCCAATTGGTCCAAGGGGAGACACTTTGTGAGGCCACCTGTGCAGGCCAGGCAAGTTTCATTTGGGCTCTGATAGATGGTCCTCTTGGAGGACCCTTTGTTAGATTTTGCAACATTTGAGCCGGCCACCTTGTAAGGGGACTTTGACAGATCATATGAGGACGACATGAGACAGGAACCATTTTCTTCCATATCTCCCAGGGTTAATCTGGGCAGAGTCCAGCTGCAATTAGCGCTGGAGGTCTCTATTGTCAGGTTGGATGCTATTTTGATATAGTAGGGGGGTCTGGGGTCCAGACATAACCAGCAATCCTTTCCTAGATCAGCGTCAGTGTTATTTATGGCCTGGTGGAATTTATGCAACATTTTGAATATGGGTAAGCCCGATTCAGAGACCACATGATCAGAGTCAGGGACCTCCGAGGGGGTCAGCGGGCTTTGGTCTTCTTGGTCTTTCTTTTAGATTGGAGCATTTTCCCAGGTGTTTTGGGCACCGGTAGGTGGAGGCTAGGACCAATGGGTAAGGTCAATTGGGGGGGGGGGCATCCTTTTTTGGATCGTAAACTTGTCCCCCGGGTCGCTGTCCGACACATATAGCCGGATGCCCCAAGTTTTCCCTGTCAGCCAGTGACGAGTTTCCACCTCATTTTAAGACAAGACCTTAATTTCCATAGGGTTGCAATTCCCTGCCTGACATTTGGTGGGGGAATTGCCCCTTGTTACCCTAATGAAAGGATCTTTATGTTTCCAGGAAGCTTCCATCTCACAGCCCCAACTTTTGCAGTGATAGTTTCCCTCTCCCTGACAGTAATATTTCCCATCTGCCGGACAGATGTAGAACTGAATTTCCTGCATTCATTTTTGGAGGGTTGAGCTCCCACAGCCTTGATGTTCAGCTTGTCCTACTCCCCCTTGAACCCACTGTATCCACCTTATAAGGGAGCACAGGTCTACCTTAAAGATGGGCTGACCTGCGGTGGTGAGGCTTTGTATCACCTTTCCATCTCCAGTTTTTTTTTTGAGTTTTCATACCCATTGAGAGGGGGGAGAGTAACCTTTTATAACACTAATGATTTCCAAAAGTATTACCAGTCTCCCCAGCCGGGCGGAGGGTTCAAAGGGTAGGTCTTTTCCCATCATTGGTCTTGTTTAAATCTTTTCTGGTCAGGTGGAGAGAACGTAGCGGGAGTCCTAGAATGGAAGAAAAGGTAATGCTCAGGTTTTTAGTCCTGGCTTGGGTTAAGAGTTAATTTTATATTTCTCAGGTAACAATATGGGCTTAGGTTGGTTGTAGGGGAAAACACATCCATACCCTCTTTCAATGATAAGAAGTGGGTCGGGGCCTTGCCACTGGCCTGTAAGCGGGTCTTTCCACCTAGCTTGTTGTGGCTTAGCCGGTGTTAAAGGCTGCCAATGTTTTACCATTCGAGGCACATCTTTATTTTTATAAAAATTTAAGATATTTAGGGTTATTAGTGCCATATTGAGTTGTTCCTGGGGGGAGACTCCTCCTTTTTGTTTTATTAATTGATTTTTAAGACTTTGGTGTGTTCTTTCTATTATGGCCTGCCTTGTAGGGTTATATGGGATGCCTGTAATATGCTGGATATGCCAGATGTCCAAGAACTCTTGTGTAGCCTTACTCACAAAACACGGTCCATTGTCAGTCTTAACCTGACACATTCAGAATTTTAGATACAGAAGCAAAACCTATGCAATCGACATTCTCAGAAACCATATTACATCCTTGTGTTATGAAATGGATACCTATTATATGGAAATCGATTAAACAAATATTACTTTAGTAATCAGTTGACAGATGACAACGAATTTACTACTGGTCAAGTCTCAGTAACCTGTTACATTCTCTTGTAAATTTTGGTATTCCATTTTTAGAGTGGCTCTATACCCAATTTTTTTTTTTTTGAAACATGTTCCCTGGTTTATACCTGTTGTTTCAATGTAGCTAGTATTATTTTGGAGGGAAACTGGGATTTGAACTCAGGGGCAATTTACCTCCAAGCTAGACCTTTTGCCCTTTTTTATTTTTTATTTGGAAATGGGGTCTCAAAAAGTTGCTGAAGTTTTCACCAAGTTGGTGAGCCAGTCCTTGCAAGATAGTCTCAGCTCAGGGGAAGTTAGGCCCATCCTCATTAACTGCCTTTTTTAATTCTTTTAAGTCCTGAGGCTCCCAAGGATACCAGGGGTCTGGTCGAGCTGGGGTGGGGTTTAGATTGACCAGAAAAGCCTGCAGCGGGGATTCCTCTGAGCCATAGGGGGGAGGTCCGTCCCAGCGGGGCATACCTTTCTGAAGGGGGCCTGACGCTGTCCAAACAAAAGAGGAATAAGGGTCCCCAGAGAGTGCTTTATTACCAGGGTCTGACAGGCCCTTAGATTTGGGAATCCCCACCTCCTCTGGGAGGGCCGAGGCCCCTCTCTGATGGGGCCTGGCGGAAGCCATCCAGGCCAGGGAAGGCTATAGGCCCCTAGGGGGCTCCCTACTCTTTTCAATATCGAGAGGGAGAGGATTGGCGCCCCCTGGGTCAAGGGAATCCCTGTCCTTTAAGACCGAGGCTTGCACTGACAGCTTGGCTTTTCTTCGCTCGGCAGCGTCAAGGCCGACCACGCCCCCTCCTCCAGCCGGGGAAGTCCCTCTGGCCCCTGACAGCCGAGGAAGAACTAAGGCCCCCAAAACATGCCTTAAGGGCAGACACCGTGGGATAAAATCCCCGGGGGAGATCCCCTCCCCCCTTGAACCTCTCCCTGGCGGGCAAGGCGTTGTACCCTATCCCAGGTATCAAAGGAGAAAAGGTCTCCGGAAGTTATCCAAGGCGCCAGATCTATTTCCAAACCTTGTCGGCCTGAGAATCCGACAGTTCCAACCCCCGACTCTTCAGCATATAGTGAAGAGCCTTAAGGGCGGGCTCTGTTTCTTTCCCTGTTGCGTTACCCATGTTTAATTATATGGGTCAAATCTTCCCCTGTAGACCGCTTAGCCCGAGGATGAAGAGGATACTCACGTCCTTCTCCAAGGCCAGGCAGCCGGGCTCCTCTCCGAGGCGACTTCGCTTTCGGAGCGTCCCTTGCAGATGACAGGTGACAGCCGGCAAACCAAAAACCGAGTGGAAACACCACTTGTCGGTCGGCTCGCCGTTCACCCCTTTACCTGCAATCGCCCCTCACCCTGGGAAATGCCCACCGGCGGGTCCCCGGGAGAAGGAAGATTGCGCCTCGCCCACGTCCCAAATGAGCCACGACGGTACAGAGTATCTAGAGCTCTTCCGTTTATTGCCCCTCGAAGTGGGGCTTAAATAAGGCGCCCAAGTCAATCAGGAGCCTGATCACAAGCTGTCCTTGCACGCGGAAGTGCAAGTATCAAATCAATTCATCATTAAACAAATTAAGTCTCCGCCCTCCCCTCCTCTCCTTGGCGCCATCTTCGCTGTGCCTCGAGGTGGCAGGGGGGCGGCCACCACGAGGCACAGCGAAGATGGCGCCAAGGAGAGGAGGGGAGGGCGTGCCACCACGAGGCACAGCGAAGATGGCGCCAAGGAGAGGAGGGGAGGGCGGAGACTTAATTTGTTTAATGATGAATTGATAGTTGCTGAGAGTCTCACAAGGTTGCTGAGAACCTCATTAAGTTGCTGAGGCTGGTCAGGAACCTGCGGTCCTCCTGGGAAACCACTCTCTGCATTCCCATTTTATAAAGTGCTGTGATCATTTTTACAACTGAAAACTTTTGTTTGGAAACTCCTAACCAGTGTACCTAAACAAAGAGTAAAATAACATTACATCATGCTCTCAAACAAAATACTATTTGAGATTATGAAAAATCTGTAATATTTGTTGAAAGAAAGCTTATTACTGAAAAATGGAAGCATAAAACTTAGAAAAAGTAAAAATGAAATACATAGGTAAGCCTTTAGCTTTTTCATACCATCTCTAAGTCTTCTAATTTGTGTAGGACTTTGGTCAAAGTATTTTATTTTATTGTGGTGCTAGGGGTGGAATCCAGGGGCATTCTACCTTTGAGCTACACCCCCAGTCTAATTTTATTATTATTTTTTTGTTTGGAAACAGGGTCTCACAAAGTTGCTTTGAGAGCCTCACTAAGTTGCTAAGGCTGGCTTCAAACTTGTGATCCACTTGTCTCAACCTCCTAAATACTGGAATTACAGGCGTGCACAACCACTCCCGTCTAGTACAAGTATTTTCTATGTAATTATTAGGCATAATAATCAGGAAAGCAAGCTCATTCTCCTCCTTCCTTATAAATATTTGACTGTGGAATAAACTTCCTACAATCGCCACAGCTAGCTTGGATTTCAGGTTCCCAAGTGTTGGATCTGGACCTTTAAAAACAAAATATGATTTCCAAACTCTTTTTTGTGTGATTACAGAGGATACGGATTGGTTTTCTGAGTCTCAGCTTGGTGTGACAGTCCATTCCCTGAGAGCTTCAGCGTTTCTGTTGGCTTCACAGTGTTGGGCTCTGTATCCTTGTTTGATTCTTTTACACCAAAAGGCTAAGTTTTGGAAATAAAAAATTTCAGACCCTCTTAAAAGATGACATGTGTAATTGTTTCCCCCTTTTTTTCTTCTCTTTGTCTTTCTTGATGTTTCATCTTTTGTCTTGAAGGAACAGGTCAACAGGAACAATGATATCTTAGTGGCAAATAGTGTGGATCAATGACTGAGGACCAGATAGGATGATGGACATCTCAGAAGATTCCTTTCTTTCTTTTCTCCATTTATTCTTCTTGTCTCCTCTCTTTCTCTTGATTTTTCCCTTGGCAGCATCTTTAGTGCTTTAATTTGGCTTCCTGATGAAGATGATGAAGAAGGAAACACTCAATCATCACTGATCTATGTTGAGATCGCTGGTGTTTTTGTTTTTGCTTTTTTCTTTCCCTTATGATTACCTTCAAACGGGCAAGCCCTGGCATCTTCAGGACCTCTTTGTGTGGACTGATTATTCATGTTGATAAAATCTGCCTGCCATGTTGAAAACTGCAGGAAACAACTTTTTTGGCCGGAATGCACAGCCCCAGCCCGAGGGTACTGAAGAAACCAGGTTGGGAGCCTGATGCCCAATCACACAGTGCAGCCTGAAAACCTCTAAATGGGAGGACCGAACAGCATCCTGATGTCCTCAAGAGACTAAAGGTCCTGCAATCCTGGGTTGCTATGCGGGTTGCTCTTACCCAGAGCCAGGATTTTTGGTGATCACTTCTTTTTTTTTTTTTTTTTTTTTTTTTTTTTTTTTTTT